>SKCR01028634.1:0-312036 GCA_019454045.1 Zanthoxylum bungeanum
CAGTTAGTACAACTGTTTGACAGTTAACGTGTCTTTTATATATATAGTATTCATCTTTCGTAAATGATAATTCCTCTGTCGAAAGTGAAATTGATTAGAATGTCTAGTCAATCTTATGCACCATATGATGATGACATAATGAGTACTATATTATGTGCGATTAAAGATATCAATTTAATCGTAATTGTTACGAGTTATTTTAATATGCTGCAGACCATATGATGGGTCTTGAAATATGTTTTTTGTGATCTTTGAGATATTAAGAATGAGTTTCTTATTCATGGAGAATTTAGTTAGCAACCATAAGGTCAGATTAGTTTTGATTCTAATTATGACATTAGATAGTCTATGTCATATAAAGTCAGAAAAGATACAGTGGGAGTGTCACCGTTGATTATACTAAACTAGTGGAATCAGTTGCAACTTATGAAGTATTGACTTATGAAGTTGCATAGTAACCCTATAAATTAGAAGTTTTCATATTGGTATAGTGCTTGCGGTTATCTTAAAGTATTTGGATTTGATTTCTAAATACATAGATAACTTAGCAGCTATAACACAATACTGATATAGTTTCTGAGTCATATTGATATGGAATTTGGATTCTGCAAAATATGAATGATCCTAGCTACGGAAAACAGTTGGGTTTGTTGGACAGACTCAATTTGTTAAAGCAGGCTTACTTGTTGTTGCCTATCTCTTGAGTGCTGGTGAGCTCTTGAGGGTCATGAGTATGCGATATACATTAAGATGTGTATAAGATACCATGGATTGGCACTAGAGCAAGTGGGAGAAATTGTTAGGGTTGGTGCTCGGAGTGCCAATCCGGATTTATGTCTGATTCATAAATACGACCAATTATATTTTTCATAATATTACTATTTTTAGTGGTACCACCCTTGTCTTTTATACGCTTATTTGATCTAATTGCGATTAGATATATGATTACGATTAGATCGAAACTGAATCTGATTCAGTGATACGTTTATATTAGACAAAGACCCTAGGATTTATAGTATAATGCGCAGTTACAACATAGTTTGTCATTGACATTGGGAAGCGCACTATTAGTAGTATATCCTTAAATAAAGTTCCTGGTCAAGATTTGCTAACACGGGTTGGTTAGTAAAATCCGTTGAGACCAGTACATGTCGTATATCGTGACTTGGTCTGATGATTTATCCCAGTGAACCATGAGTCTTTGGAGACTCGTATAGACATGTAGGTGTTTATTTGATAAAACACTGAATGACTCACTGAAGGTGTCCTAATATATGGTACACCAACGTCAATATGAACCTTCTCGAGTTGAGCGAGCATAGTGGCCCTTCGACTTCAGATACCATAGTGGGATATGTGAGTTATCCTCCACACTTTGATGGCAGTCACGTCAACGATCTATTCATGATCAGACCTCCGCCTGTTCATTTGGTGTGGACTGATGCTCATGATATCCAGTGCGTATCAAGATAGGATCCGTCAGTCCTGTGTACAGGGCATAGGCATCCAGCATGTGTTTACGATCTAGTAAATCCATGGTCGTGGTATAACTTCGGAAATCTGTTCTGAGTGTTATTTAGAGATCGTAAATTGAAAGTCGATTGTATTACACCGAACGGATTTGACGTTCTGATCTATATCCCAGGTAGTTTCGGTCAACACATTATTTAAATGAGAAAATTTGTTTCTCTCTCTTGATCATTATCACCATTTCCGAAAGATTAAGAGAGAAATGGGTTTCAAATTTTGTTTCAAAAATCCATGGAAAAGGCAAAGGAAATTCAAGAAAAAGCTTGGAAATAAAGAGATTAAAAGGTAATCTTCTATAATCCAAGCTTGTAAATTTATTTTCATGTTTTCTTGAATACTTAGAATAGTTCTAGGGTTCTTTTTTTTGTAAAATTTGGGGCTTTTGGTTGTGGTGAATTGAAATGGAAGATTAGTGCATGTGTGAAGTGTTATTTGATGGAATTAGTGTAATTTCATTCTAATTTGTTCAAATTGTTGTTGGACAATATTGTTACCATTCTAGAGTTGTTGATCCACTCTTAGATAGCCTAGAATTGTTCTAGAGTTGTTCATGTGTGGTGTGACTCAATTGGTGTTGAGATTAATTAATTTAGTCTTGAAATTTAGGATTTAAAGCATGAAAAAATTAGGAATTTCGGTTTGCTGATCAGATTATGTAAAACTGGAAATTCTGGGATGTATTTGATGTGTTATGAATGTATTGGATGTGTTTTGGGAGTTGGAACAATTGCCGGAAAGTGTTTCCGACTTGAAATAAGCGAAAACGGCCAAAAACGGCGTTACCGGGTGGATTTTGAGCCAACCAGTTGACGGCTGTCCAAACAGTGAATCCGTCACTGTTCGGGCAGCCCATGAACTGCCCCGACACTATTGGAGCTAACCTGGGCAGTTTCCATAAGTGTCGGGTGGTCGGTTCAGTCGAAAACGTGTTTTGTATCATTTTACGGAAAAACGGTTTTCGTAAAATTTTCGCGAGTTTTCACCATATTTATGTTGATATTTGATATTGAATAAATAGGTTTAGGTGAAATATGAATAAATTATTCATATTAGATCTTGAATAATTTATTTGGTATTTTGAAAAAGTTTTAAAATACGATTTCGCCCGAATCCGCGTTTCCGCTACGCCCATCGCCCAAAACCCCTACACGCGCATGCAAAAGATTCGTTATGCTTCAGCCGTAGGGAGTCTCATGTACACAATGCTATGTACAATACCTGATATAGCCTATGTTGTAAGTATTACGAGTAGATATGAGACAAATCTTGAAGAACAACATTGGACTGCGGTCAAAAGAATCCATAAGTACTTGCGAAAAACTAAGGATTTGGTTTTGACATATGGGGCAAGTGAGCGAAATATTAAGGGTTACACAGATTTTAAATTTTTGTCAAATGTGGATGATAGAAAGTTTATATTCCGCATTTTTTTCCATATATAATGGAGGAGCTGTAAGTTAGAAAAGTTCCAAACAAACTACTATAGCTAACCCTACTACATAAGCCGAAAATGTCGCTGCTTCTGAAGCTGCGAAATAGGCCATCTGGATCTGAAAGTTCGTAACTGAACTTAGAGTGGTTCCTTCCATTGTCAATCTAGTAACTTTATACTATAATAACAATGGAGTGATAGCGTAGGCTAAGGAACCTCAAACTCACCAGAGGTTTAAACATATTCAGTGAAAATATCTCTTGATCAGAGAGTTTATTGTAGATAAACAATCGGTCATTTAGAGAATTCCGTCAGCGGACAACATGGCTAACCCACTGACTAAGTCCATGACGCAACAACAACTGGATTACCATATTGAGAATATGGGTATTGAGTACTATAGTGATTGGGTTTAGTGCAAGTGGGATCAATCTTGTTACAGCGGTTCATGGATATCATCCACATGTAAATATACTTTTATTATTAATTGTACGATAGTTTATAATTAATAAAGAGGCATTATTATCTTTTACATATGGCAATTGCGATCTTTTGATTATTATATGAAAATTAAAACCTACAATGTATTGTGTGTCGAAACTCTATCTGCAAATAGTTTTAGATGTGAGTATAAAAATTTCAATTTAAATACATCTGAATCAGTTCCCGATTAAGGTGATTTCATCATGGATGATCACATTACATGACTGTCATGTTTTGATGTTGCCATTGATTAGAATTAGATACTAAAAAATATAATTAAGTCTCAACGTGTGTGTTTAATCATAGATACTTGGACTTTAATTCAAAACTTGAATTATATATGTCAGATAGCCCATTGGACAGATGATGATTGGCAGTTTCAAAAGTGAATTCTAAATTTTTGTTAAGTGTCTAATCATACAAGGGAGACAATTGGTAAATTCATTAAGGCATGCATGTTAGATTGGGGAATTGATAAAATTTTCACTATCACTGTAGATAATATGGGTTATAATGATGGTGCAATAAGGTATATAACACGGAGAACTAAAGATTGGCATACCATTGTTTTAGGTCATAAAGTTCTTCACATGAGCTGTTGTGCACATATTATTAACCTTATTGTAAAATATGGCTTGCGTGTGAATAATGAATCGATTGAGAAAATAAAAAAATACGGTAAGATATGTGAGATCATCCCCTGCTAGGAAATTGAGTTTTAAAAATAGTGTTGAGAGGGAGAAGATTGAGTTTAAAAGCCTTTATGTCTTGATGTGGAGACTATATGAAATTATACTTACTTGATATTAGAAGCAACTGAGATTTTTTAGAAAGCATTTTTTAGGTTCGAAGATGATAATCCTAGGTTTAGATTGTATTTTGATGGAGGTAATATTTAAAGGGTCTCTTAGGTGGGATGTTTGGAGATGTAGTTGCATAGTGAAGCTCTTGAAAGTGATTTATGATTTTACTTTTCATTTTCGGGTTCTTTACATATGAATTTGAATACCATTTTTAATGAATTTGTTAGAATTCAAACCATGTTACTTGAATATTCTGAAAATGGTGATAGATTATTATAAAGTATGGAAATTGATATGAAAAAATTAACAAGTATTGGGAGAATCCTACAAAATTGAATTGGATTTTATTTATTGGTATTATTCTTGATCCATTGTGTAAGATGAAATATGTCAAGTTTTTCCTCTCTCAAATTTATGATGTTTATAAGGCTATTGATGTTGATTTAATGGTGCGAGATGCTTTGAATGACTTGTATAGATACTTTAAGGATGAGTCATCCATTGGATCATCTAGTAGGGTGAATGTGTCAGCTACCAATAATATTATTTCAGTGGATAAGGCTGATTTTGGTGGAAAAGCTCGAAAGTTTCTCAATTTTCAATTCAAGAAGTATTTGTTGGATAAGTAAAGTGTGGAGACTCAATGTGACTTGTATAGATATTTATCGGATGGGTCTGAGGAAGATTATGAAACATTTTATTTACTGATTTGGTGGAAAGTGAATTCTTCCAAATTCTTAACCCTCTTTAAGGTAGCAATGAGCATATTATAAGTTCAGGTCTCTACAATGGCTTCTGAGTCGGCTTTTAGCACTGGTGGGAGGATAATTGATCCATTTAGAAATTCATTATCTCCTAACACAGTTGCAGCATTAATTTATTCTCAAAATTGGTTGCGATATATGCCGACTCAAATGGATCTTCAAGCTGCGATGGATGATGTGCAAAAATATAAAGAATTCGTTTTAGGTAATGTTTTGTTTAAAAATATTGAAATTAATATTTTCTTGACATAAGACAAAGTGAATTTTAATAATTTGTGTTGTTCATTTCTTTCTTTGTTATGTTACTTTTTAGAATTATTGGGATTGAGTTCCATGTGTATGATTGAGCCTAACTTGTTTAATGATAATATGAACGAAGATGTCAATTCTGATGATGAATTCACATAAGGTCGTTTGTGTTACTTATTATTATATTTGTTTCTTTCCAGTTATTGTGTCTAGTTATATTGATGAACAATATTATTTATTTTGCCATTACACATAATTGACTAATAATATTATTTGATGCTACATGTTTGATAGCCTTGGTGGAAGTTTGGCAACTTAAAAGTGAAACTTATTACTAGTGTCCCTAATTGATCTTTTGAAATTTTGACATTTGGGATTGGTACTGATTTTTTGAATTGTCGATGCTTGTTATTATTAAGATTATTTTTATGTAGTTTTTGAAAGTGAATCTTGGTGTTAGAGAGTTAGTGCTCCTAGCTCTTGGAAGTTCCAAAGTAGGCTATTCATTTCTTTTGGATTATTGATATTTATTATTGTTAATTTTATAGTTATATAGTTTTTGAAAGTGAAATATTTTGTTCATCTTACACAAACAGTTGTTGGGATATATTCATATAATGTAAACAGAATTTTATTTTTTAAAATAAAAGGATGCATTATTCATTTATCAAAGTGTTTGTTTAATATCACATATTGTAAATTATCTTATTTACCTTAGATTACTCATGTGCCTTCACACTTAGTGTATGAGTGTCATACACAAGAGGATTTAAGTATGAAGTTAGTAATCTAAAATAGTCCATAGAGAGCAAACAAAGCGGGTACTTTGTTTCCGATTTATCTATAGCTGCGATCCATTCTACAATTGTATGATGATCTTGATCCGAGATTGTCTATGTGGAGACATGAGAATGGAGGCACCTTATATGATGTGATCATATAGGACTGGACCCATATAGAAATTCTTATAATATCTGTTAGATAAAGAAATTCATTTCAATCTACTTGATAGTCATATATGGATTGATCTGAATCATGAGTGTACTACGAACTCGTGCATGGCAGGCTATGTCCTTTGATTTACAAAGGTAAGGTTGGTATAACAATCCCGACCAATAGCTACGTACTTTGGGGACATGATTTGGTATGTAGCTGGGGACGTTTTATATAGATAGAGAATTCATTCCTTCTTGCGAGAAGTAGATGAGTATCTTTATTAAGGGTTGATTCGGTACTTGAACGGTTAGAGCACTCAAGTCTTTCTATTACGAATAGAAATATTAACATTCATAATGGTTATGAATAAATCGTTCATTAGAGAATCAATAGTACTTAGTGCAAAAATAATTAGAGGGGTATAACAGATATTATGACCAAACTCTAATTATGAGATACTCGTGAAGGGCCAATCCGTATGTAATGACTATATCGATGGACACCAACGTGGTTCGGCTTAATTTATCTATCTGCGACAACGAGAGTGGAGCTTCGGGTTTTTAGCGGAATAACCCAAAGTTAATAATTCGGAATATTTAATTAAGAGCTTAATTAATATTCTGAGATTATTGGAGCTTGGAACTGTAGATCTATTTGGTCCTCATGCTAGCTCGATATACTATAGTAGATTAAATATAATTGGATAGTCCAATTATATAATCACATATGTATAATGTATATTATTAATATGATTAATAATATTATTTTGTCACACTTGAAACTATATATTAATTTTAATATATGGTTTTTATAATAAATGATTATATGATAATTATTTATTATAAGTTATTAAATTATATATATTATAATTTAATAAAGATATAATTTTTGAAATTAGTTTTTGGAAAACCAATGGCTTTAAAAGTTATAATTTTTAAAAGGTAATTACATCTTTAATTTTGTAACTTAATTTTGTCATGATGATGACATTGAATACAAGATACATGTTGCAAAATTTTTGGATGTGATTTTTAGGGTTAGCCGAAACTTCCATGAGGGGAAGAGAATGATTTGTTTTATTTTGGAAATAAAAAACCAAGATATAAAAAGAAAATTAGATTTTTTGACTTATTCATCTTTTTCTAACCATATCCACTTCTCTTTGTTCTTTGAATTCTCTCAAGAGTTGAGAAAAAGAAAAGTAAGAACAAAGAAAACCAAAAGTAAAAACACTTGTGTGACACTTTGATCTCTAAAGTGTTTAGAGACAAGATTGTGTGTATAGCCCGCTCTATTCTCTGTTGGTGACAAGATATAGCACAAAAGGCTATATGGTGTCGAACCAAATGCATCATCTTCTTTTTTTCTCCATACCACACAACAGATTTTGCTCACTACCGCCACCAAAAGTTGTGTAACGGGGCTCGGTTCATTTTGTTTTGATCCAAAATTTTTGGGGAATATTTAGGGGTATTTTAGGACCGTGTTTGAGCTATTTTTAACTGAAAATCAGACCTGAAACACAATGGCAACTCACGCATATAGGGACTGATTTGGGCAGTGAGCTGGGCGCATTTCGGGTCCAAAACAGTCCAGATTTACACCACTATTCGGGGGTTGTTCGAGGGTTGTTCCGTGGCTGAAATTTTGTTAAAAATAAAATCAAAATTTCAGTGGGAGAGCTGGTCAGATTCGACAAGAAGAAGAGAAGGGCAGAAAAAAATTTCTAATCCAATCCAGAGTGCCTAACATGTTTCCGCTATGTTAGGAAATGTGTTACTACAACAGCTCCACTTCATTATATACACAAAACTAACTTCTTGTGAGCTCAACAACACAATCCTACTATTTGGTAGCCTTGGTTTCAGTTGTGTTCATTAGCTAGATGGATATAAGAAGCTAGCATAATGTTGTTGCCTTACGGATTTAAGGTAAAATCAATCTGATTTAAAACAGTTATTATTGGGGCTGTGGAAGAGTTAATTTACTGAAAATATAAGGCTTGTAGTTGGTAGATCTTGGCTTAAACTGGGGATGTGTGGTCCAAAACCAAAATCAAAATCATTTAGTCTCATTCAAAACTCAAAGTTACTTCTTCAATTCGTTAGAATAAATTTTATGTACTTATCCAAAATCATCGCAATTATATATATGAGTAGATTTATAATTGTCAATTGTGTACATTTTTCTTCCTATTTAATCATGAAATTTAAGACATTCAGTGATCATATTCGATATTTCACGAGTTCAAAATAGAATATGGAAATATGCATTGTATAAATGAAAAATGAGTATTTTTTCTCTTCAATTAATATGTTAAAACACATAAAATTTTCTGTTAAAAATTTATGACTCAAACCGCCAACTCGAACCGCGGCAGTTTGCCCTCCAAATTTCAGATTTCAGGTTCAAATTTCACTTTGACCCGACCCGATTGGGTTTAAAAAATTTTTTAAAAAAAAACGCCTCGTCCCGACCCGACGCATCCCATGAACACCCCTAAGTACAAGGATTTTTTTTATGTATTAGGACAACTATAAAAGACTCTTCTAATTTCACTATTTAAATATCTATTTGATTACTTATTTGGAAATTTGAAGAGTGGAAAAATAAACTATCTTCCATAAGACTCTTCAAATAAAATTAATATTTTATTATTTTAATCAAATTAAATGGGCCCACTTTAGTTATATATTTTTTAATATATAATATTGATGGAAGAGAAATAATATAAATATATTTATATTATTTTAATCAAATTAAATGATATTCACTTTAATTATACCACCACTACAATAAAATGAAGAAAAATAAAATATCATATAATAATATTTGAAGAGAGATAAGTCACTTTCAATATTGAAGAGTGAGAACTAAAATTTAATTTGAAAAATCTCACTTAATATTTCTTTTGGAATCAATTTTGATAATGTGGCTCTTCTATTTAGCAACTAGATGACATTTGAATAATCTTTTAAAAACCATGCAAAATGTCAGGATGATTCTCTAAATTTTGCCTGCGGAAAATTTTCATTAACTCCTTATATATTTCACTAGTAAGTTTCATGTACTACTACTTAGAGTTGGTAATTAATAGGGAAGAATAAGTATTTGTTATTTTGATATCATTCTAAATTTTGTGATGATTTTTGAATTAGGATAAATTTTCACTCTATATCTTAAATTGAATAGTTTAAATCCTGAATTTCAATCAAGATTTGAGTTTATTAACTAAAAAAATCGATATTCGAGATGATTTTTATATTAAATTTTGATCTAATTTTTTTATTCATAACAAAGGATACATGATTTTGAATCTCCATGAGAATTCAAAATTTTCTACATCCATATTATTATGAGATTTGAAAAACAAATATAATTCAAAAATTATTTATTAAATTAATAATAATTTCGTTGGTAGAGTCTACTCTAACAATTTATGTCATGTAAAATAACAATTCAAGTTAAATACTTTTATCTTATGAAAATGCATCACTCTCACATACAGCTAATTGGTTTTAAATTTTATAGAAATTTTTTAAAAAGCTTTATTTCCCATTATTAATTATAGAAAAATCATATCTCTTAATTTTCTCTCTTTAATTCTAAAATTTTAAGTTTTATTTCTATTTAGTCAATTTTTTACGAATAAGAAGATTGACCTAATTTTTTCTCTATTTTATCCTTATATATCACCAAAAAAATTAATTAAATGTTCATATGAATAGTCTACTGTTCACGTTAATAATAATTTTTTTTTTTACTTTATCTTAAAAAATTAAGGGGTGGGCAAGCTCAAGTATATTTTCTTACCTCTTAACTCCCCTTTGGGCATTGCATTTTGAAATCACTTATTTATATTTTAAATACACATTAAATATTAATTGTTCTTTGGTTTATTGGCTTGCGGATGAAACATCTTATAGTCACATTGTGATTGTGGTTAAAAAAATACACACTCGGCCACTTACATAATTGATAGTCATTTTTTACTGTAAGAAAAAAAATCACAATGTGACTAAGGTCACAAATGTGATTATATTCAATATGACTGATAGTTGGTAATGCGATTGAGGGTCGGTAATGTGATTAAAATAACTAATGTGATTAAGGTCACAAGTGTGACTAAGGGTTGGTAATATGACTAAGGTCACAATTACGACTGTGCACAATGTCACTAAGAGTCGGTAATGTGACAGAGAATCGATAATGTGACTTAATCACACCCATTAATGTGTCTGATGGTGCTCAATATGACCGGGATAACTAATGTGTCTGATAGTCGATAATCACTACAACAAAATTGACTTTTAGTGGCGAAAAAAGCTATTATTTCGCCACTAAAAGTATTAGTGGCGAAATATAATTTCGCCTTTGTGGCGAAAATTTAATTCGCCAACTGAAAATTCACTTTTAATGGCGAAAATTTCGCCACTAAAAGTCATTTTTAGTGGCGAAAATTTCGCCACTGAAAATTCACTTTTAATGGCGAAAATTTCGCCACTAAAAGTAATTAGATTTAGTGGGGAAATGAATTTCGCCACTAAAGAAAGACCTTCAGTGGCCAAAAAAAATAGACTTTTAGTGGCGAAAATCTGAGTACCTTTTGGTGAAATTATATGGAAAAAATTGTTTATACCATACGATATTTTGTATTGTAAAATGATACAAAACATAAATTTTAATACATTAATATATGTAAATAGAATTTTGTATTTACAAGCAAAAAACATATTATGTTCCAACATTAAAACAAGCAAATGATCAACTAGTTATAATTCAAAAATCAAAAGCTATTGTTTTCGTCTCACATCTAAATTTACATTCTATATTCAAATTACAAAAAAGACTTTGAACATATGGTGAAACGAAACCATTCTTCGAATAAACTAGCTTCTCATTTGTCCACTACTTTTTCAACCAGCAAAATAGTTGTCTGCATTTGTATGAAAATAATTATATCAGTATATATTAATAGATAAACAAAAACTAATAATATGTCAAAAAAATAAAAATAAAAATAAATGATAGATTGATTATACAGCAAGCTACAAATAACATGAAAAATTATTACACAGCAAATAAAAGATGAGTTTTGTAAAACGAATTTGCTACTCAATGAGAACAGCTAGAGAAATACAAATGAATGTTAAAATACAACATATAACGAAATAAATATGGAATAAGATCAATATCCCGAGGTAAAAACATATTGGCCACGTATTATATGTGACAACAAAAAGAGGGTTTGATCTTGTGCCACCACTCACCCCATATTCACAGATTGCAACAGTCTTCAATACAACAAGGTCATAAGCATCCATGTAAGGAACTATGACAATATCACCAAAATACTCTGCTTCTTTCTTTAGATCAAAATTTACTTCCTTCCTTCCGTGCTGTAAGAATTAAAGAATGAAAGTGCTCAGCTTATACCATGCATCGAAATGAGCAATATGGGTACAATAAAAAGGACGCATCTAGTATCTACACTTACCAGTGCAACACAAAACCGAGCCACTACTTTGGAAGATGTAATCAACTTGTGCTGAATCCACGACTTCCTGACAGCCATCCGCTCAGCAAAATGGTTGCCAGCAGAAAGGATGCCAATGAAAAGCTCCACCTGACCATCAGGAAGAGGTGACGCACGCCATTTACTTGACATCTCGAGATGCTTTTGTGGAGCAAAACTTGGATGTGAAGTGGGTAGAGATGCAGCAAACACGAAATGCACATCAACATTCCCATTCACAGTCAATCCAGTCGCATCCTCGAGAGTAACTCCCTGTAAAAAGACATTAATAATTTTAAGAAGTCCCACATTCACAGTAGAATAAGGAGATATGGTAAGGATGCTCACAGTGCGATAAGGAAATCACCAAGTTGCCTATCAGCCTGCTCAACCACAAAGTTGCCTTCGATTCCTCTTAGTGATCATCGTCATCACGAATCCATTTCTCACATTTTACCTTCCCATCAACTATACAGTTCACAACACCATTAATGAGAATAAATCAGACAAATTTTGAATCACTACACAAAATAACCTCCAAATTACCAAAATTATGCTACTATTATCATCCAACGATAACCATTTGTTAGATAAATGACATTACTGCAAAAAGAATAAACACAAAATATTTAGTACCTCCAGATCTTCTACAATACTTCAACCTAAACATTACCATAGTACATAAATCACACATGAATATCAGTGAGGTAATACATTCACTAAAAGTGAGCTTAATCCATTCTTAAACTACAACTTCTACTCACTTAAATTACATTTAGTCCAATGTGCCCACATTACATTAATAAAAAGTACAACAACAGCAGCAACATAAACATCATATGCATAATAATAAATTAGTTTACCAGTTTCTTCATCAGCTCTAGACCTCCACCCTTCACACCTAAGAGCCGAACCCCACTGCATCCTGTAACACGTGTTCATCTCAATCACAGGCCTCCCGCTCCAATCACCATTCAATCTCGGATTAAAATGCAGAATCCTTGGTGGGTCCTCCCCGTCAACGGTCTTCAAACCTTGCAACTCCATCATAAATTGGGACACCATCACAGCCTCCTCCTCTTCTTTCAACAAAGCAATCTTCGGATCATCCTCCGGGTGGGCCCAATGCGGCTTACCAATAACAGTAACATGTGACCCCAGTGTCAATCCACACGGCAAAACCACGGATAACGAAACCGAATGAGGGCAAGATTCAGATTTCGTCTTGTTAGGTTGGGTTTGGGCTTTGCCTATGGTTTCCGCCGATTCAAGCTCGTCCCAGACTCTCTTGCCGAGAGACCACGCGTGTTTCGCGGTCTTGTGAAGAACCGAGAATTCGTCTTGGTTACTGTCGTTGTCATCGAACACGCTTTCGTTGAAGAACAAGCCAGAGATTTTCTTGAACCCGCGCATTCGCCGCTCACGTGTTCGAGAAAATGTTTGGGGGGTGGAGGCTGACGTGTCCTTTGAACGTCGACTCGCGGCAAACAGCTCTTCTGCTTCGCTCTCGAGCAGTACATGCTTGGGAAAAAATGGAGTGGAAGAGGGTACATGCTTGGGAAAAGCCAGAGATTTTCTTGAACCCGCGCATTCGCCGATCAAAATGGAGTGTAAGAGGTTTACCCACTAAAAATGTTTTTTTTTTGCCACAAATGTTAATTTTAGTGGCGAAATTATTTTTCGACACTAAATATAAATTTTTAGTGACGAAAGTAAATTTCGCCACTAATTTCGCCATTAAATGATAATTATTAGTAGCGAAATATAATTTCGCTACTAAATTTTCGCCACTAAAAACCAGTTTTCTTGTAGTGAATGTGACTGATGTTATAATTTTACATTTGTTTAATGTAACTGAGGGTCAGTAATGTGATTTAGTCACACCCATTATTAAATTTTCAATCACCTAACTGATAGTCACATTATGACTATGGGTAAAAATATGACTATAATTGAGTTTTATGACTTAAGTAAAATGTTATTATAGTTATGCTCAATGTAACTGATAGTTGGTAATGTTATTGAGGTAATTAATGTGACTGAAGTCATATTTAGGCACAAATAACGCAAACATTTAGTCATCAATATGACTAAGGTAAAAAAATATGAATATGAAGAAGGTCAATGTTAAGTACGTGCGATGTGACAACTTTGAGGGTAATTTCGACTTTACATAACTTCGAATTTGAGAGAGACTTGTAAATGAAAGTTGTATGTACATAAAGTGTAAGAATATTCTTACATATTATGATTTGGTGACCGGATGAAAGAAATATGGATATTTGAAAATGACTAGCTTGAAATTATTATTGTATTATAAATGTAAGGGTCATTTTTTTAATCTTTTTTGGTCTAAACATATCGATAAGGGGTCTTAATTTAAAGAATATGATTTGTAAATCGATAATATATAATTTTTTTTATGAAACACTTCATAATTTGAAAGATATTTAAATTTTGAATAAAAAGTTCAAAAATGGAAATTTTATTTTTAAACACACTTCACATGGCGTGTAGGGTGTGTTTTAATTTTTTTTGTTATTATTATCTCGTCATTTTTGGTAACTTTAAATCATATAATTAAATGTAAATTTTTAAATTTGGTTTTGGCTAAATAGGAGAATTTCTATTCTAATTGATTTTTTTTAATAAAAGCCTCTAAATTTTATCCATAATAATATTAATTTTTTTCAATAAATGTAATAAAATAGGTTTCTATAATCCGGTTCCATGGAGAAAAAACTTGACTTTTCCTCTCTTCTGAAACTAGCAAAAAAAACAAAGCCCTAAACAAACATAAGTTAACAGTAGTCTGACCGGAGCGTAATCACACACGTATAACGCAAGCGCACGTATCGTTCAAGTAGTATAAAAAGTATCGATCCAACGAGGACTTAAAACCTTTTGTTATCAATTTATGAAGTTAAATGTTTACAAGTAATGGATTGATTGTTTGATTGGGTGGTGACTTTAAAACTTAAAACAAGTAAATAAAATTGCTTGAAAGTAGATTGAAGAAAATTCAAATTTATAAAACTATCCAAGGTTGTGAATCCTTCCAATATCTTTTTAAAAGATGAAGTGGTTATTTTACGTTTGTGTAATATATTGGTTTATTAACCTGGAACACGAAATTATGTAAAAGCCTATTCTGATGGTCAAACACAAATACCTAGTATAACCCAATTAATCATATTCCTATGTTAACCAAGTTATCTGAATTCATTAAGATTAAGTTCTAATTATGGCTACCCCCGCCCGACGGATATATTCATATCCTGTTAGGAATCTATTAAAGGGTTATCTATCCTCAAGGAAGATCGTGGGCTATTGAGTCTAAGGTCTTTAACCTAAAATCTCTTTACCAAGTTCATTTTAAGTTTACCAGTTCAATTTTATTAATGGCCAGTTAATAAAAATCATTAGAATTAAGGCTCAATAAATAAACCTTTATATTACCCAAACTGTAATTTAACCCCCTATAAACCGGTGATATTGGATTTCATCACAACCCCAGATAACTGGCTTAGTTACGACACATATTTACGGGTAGTAAAAACTTAAATAAAAGAAAAGACATAAAGTAAATGCTGGAAATTAAATTACTGGAAAGTAAATGACGGAAAGTAAATGCTGAAATTAAATACTGAAAATTAAATGCTGAAAAGTAAATGCTGAAAGTAAATTACTGAAAAGTAAATGCTGAAAGTAAATTGCTGAAATTAAATTGCTGAAAAGTAAATGCTGAAAGTAAATTGCTATAAAGTAAAAGTACAATAAAAGAAAATGTTGAGGTAAAAGGATTCACTTTTATTACTTCTATTTTAGATATCTCCCTTAATATAATATATTAACTTCGCATGATAATTACCAACCAGTCATATAGGCGGTATCCAGATTAAGTCAAATAAATAATTAATTACCAACCGACTAATCAGGCGGTATCCAGTTTAGTCAGGTTAAAACCCATTTAAATAATTACCAACCGACCAATATGGCGGTATCCTCGTTAAGTCAGGTTTTAACTAGTTTATATATTATAATTAAGGGAGATTAATCTAAATATTAGTAATAAAAGTTTTACCTTTTACCCCAGCAAAGGGGAGTTACCTCCTCATTACTGAAAAGTAAAAACTGAAAATTAAAGAAAGAAAAGTAATGTGCATAAAAGTAAATTGCGGAAAGTAAAAACTGAAAAGTAAAGAAAAGAAAGTGCGAAAGCGGAAATTACTTACTGAAAGTTGTAAATAAACAAACAAGATACAATCTTCTTAGTATTCTTAAGGAATTCCTTAGAAGAAAATCTGAATTTACAAATGAAATGACTTGGTATTTATAGGCAAAATTTTACCTCCATCAAATCATCCACCAAATGCTCCACCAAATCCATTATTAAGTGCTCCACTAATTACTCCACAAATCCATTTTTAATTGCTCCACTAATTGCTATCATGTTTGGTGGTGATTTGATAATTTTTATTTTTTTTATTTTTTTACTTTGAAAATGACTTTAATAATTACACATAACACACTTCCGGATGTTTCATCAATTTCGGTCATGAAATATTCAAAATTCGAAATTATTTTGTCTTTCACAGTTTTAGATCTTTGAGTCTTCTTTAATCTGGAACTTGAATCAGCTCAATCCGATATCGGAGTAAAACGTTATGCCCAAACTACGACAGATGCGCAAAACTGGAATTTCCAAAACTGCACTTCGTTAAAACGCCCTTTCAAGTTTCCAATCTCCAAAATTAATATGTCAAGTCCAATATTTGCCCTTATTTGACCCACATTTCGTCCTAAATGATTTCATTGAGTCCCTATATTATTTTATCTGCAAAATAAACTAAAACATATCAAAACGTTCATCAAACCCGAGAAACTAAACAAAATATTAAGTAAAATGAGCGGTAAATATTGATATATTTTCCGCTCATCATAGTCTCCCCTCCCACACACTCACTCACACCTCTTTCAGTTTTCCTTCCTCCCAATCTATGGTTTCTCTCCATCATTTCCCTCTTTTTTTCTTTTTGCTCCCCTTATATTTCTTTCCCTTTTCTTTCCATCTTTTGCATTTTATTTCTTTCCCTTTTTTTTTCCATCTTTTGCATTTTCTCTACTCCTTACTACTCTCTACTTGTTCCTCTTCTCTCTGTTATGTGGTCAGTGATTAACCGAATATTTTTCCCCCATCAACTCACCAGTGACATACTGATCACATCTCTTCTTGTTCTTCTTTTTATCTTTTATCTTTTTTTGGGTTAGTTTTTTTATGCTTTTTGATACCCATATTCGTTGATCTCGAGATCCATATTATGTAGTGGTAGTTGTCCAATATGTGTGTTGGTTTTATATTTTATGTTTATTTTTTGCATGAATAATAATTTTCTCCAGCGTACAAAAGGTTTGGTGTGGATTAAATGACTAGATCTAACAGTAGTGGTTAAGACTGGGGCTCTACGGTGCTTCTTAGGTCGTCTTTACTAGCTTATAGAGTTGTTGAATTTTCATGCATTAGATTGATTGTATGTTGTTTAACTTCTAGTTATGAATATGTATTCACTTACATTTCACTAAGGTTGAGGTGAAGAGAGTAGGTCGGTTCCATAATTTCTCTTGTACCTAAGTAGTTGTAGGTGTGAATATATATATATCCATATTGGTTATGGATAACACATAATGAATAAATTATTTTATGTTATTAGGTTTATCCTAATTAAACTTGAATCTTACGGTATCCTAAATTCGTATTCGAGCTGATATGATCGTATAATTATATCCTTGTGATATTTTTATGTATGAACAAATTTCATCTTGTTGTATCATATGATTAACTGCCAATTGGCTATATCACAGACGATGGACTCTAAATATCATCAATAGGAAAATTTCTACAATACAACTTGAGAGATTTATTAAAAAAATCCATTTTATGATCATTTATTTTAAAAAATGACAAGCTCTTAACTCTTTTTTTTATTAAGTCCTAACTTTTTATATTTTATTAGCATATAATCCATTTTTTAAAAAAAGAGTGTTTACATTTTCTTAGAGAGAGTGGAAGGAAGATCATTACTCCGTTTTTTAATTACAATTCACAATTCTTTTTTTTTAAATACAATTTATTATTCACGTAAACAGTGACCAATGATTATTTTAGTTATGGATTTGAAAAGTCTAAATATATTTTTAGGTAGGTAAATTGAGATTGTGGTCCCTAACATGGCGGCCGAGTGATTTTTAAGTAGCTCTATTTAGCTCGTTTCTTGGATTCGAATCTCATGGGAGATAATAGGTTAAAAATAAAATTTGTGCTTTTTCCACCTTATCTTTTTTTTTTTTTTAAAAAAAGAGTAAATTGAGATCGTTACTAAACACAATGTGACTTAAGAAAAATGTGATTGTTACTAAGCTCAATATCATTGTGATTGAGTTAAATGTGACTTTAGGTTAATATGACTGTGACTGAGCTATATATGACTTAGTTAAAACGTGACTTATATAAAGTGTGACTTAGGACAAATGTGATTGTGAATGAGGTCAATGTGACTATGGTTGAGGATAATGTGATTTCGATTGTGACTGAGGTTAATGTGATATGACTAAATTCTATATAAATTAGTTAAAACATGATTTATGTAAAGTGTAACTTAGGAAAAATGTGATTGTCACTGTGTTTGCGGCTGAGTTAAATATGACTATTACTATGACTGTGACTGAGCTATATTTTATTTATTAATGTAATTATGTTTGTGCCTGTGATTAGGGATGGCACAACGAATTAATGAATCGAATTTATGAAATCGTAAGCGAATTGAATCAAAATGTGATGGATTCATATTCGATTCGTTTACTAAACGAATCATAATATCAAGATTCTTATACGATTGATATAATAAATAAATCCGAAATGAATATTCATTTATTTCTGACATAATTCAATGACATAAAAAACTGTATTTTATTTCGATTAATTCTTCATCAACGTGTATATATGCAATATATAATTAACAGATTTACTAAAAATAAGCTATTAAAACTACAAAATATTATTTATATGTGATAATTAGCAACAATTTCTCAAACTTAATTAACAAATAACAAAAACCAGCAATAGAAAAGTAATAAACGAATCAGTGAGCTCAAATTCGTATTCGATTCATTTAATAAATGAAACGAATCGAATTAATTCATTTACTAAATTAATCAATTTTTTCAAATATATATCATCTTTAATATGAATCGAGCCAAATGAATAAATGAACCATGGCCAAGATTGTCACCCCTACCTGTGACTGTGACATTTTCGGTGTGTTTATTATATGCGTCGCAAACGACTTTGGGAATAATTTCGACCTTCTACACATCTGAATTCAAGAGGTTCCTTTATGAAAGTTGTAGATATAATTGTTGAGTATATGTAGAATTTTTATACATTATAATTTGGAGTCTGAATGAAAGAGATATGAGTGTTTGAAAATGACTAGTCATAAATAATTTTTCTTAAAATGTAAATGTCACTTTGACCATTTTTTATTCGTTAAAACATAACAATACTAATTTTAAATATTATGATTTATACATTAATAATATGTAAATTTTTTTCCTTAAAACACTATGTATTTAAAGAGATTTACTTTTGAAATTTAATTTTTTTTAAAAGAAAATAAAAAAAAAAAAATTGAATTAAACACTTGTCACAGGCTTTTATTATTTTGTAAAGTTGTGAAATGAAATCAATACTCACATGCATCGACTTCATGTGATAATATATTAAAAAAATATAACAAACACTACAAGAATTATGGCTTTTAGCGTCCAAACATTTAGCGTCGAAATAAATTTCGACGCTAAAAATCACTTTTAACGTCGTAATTAAAATTCGACGCCAAATATCAGGCTTTTAGCGACGAAAATAATTTTCGACGCCAAATATTCAACTTTTGTCGTCTAAAACTGTTATCGACGCTAAAAGTACACTTATAGCGTCGAAAAATATTCAACGCTAAATTATTTTACTATTCCAATAATTTTTTGCGCTAAATGTTATACTTTTAGCGTCAAAACTACTAGTCGACGCCAAAAATAAGACATTTAGCATCGACTAAGTGGCGTCGTTAAAGGTTTATGAAGATTCCACCGACAATCCTTTAATCTTTAGTGTCTAAATTTATGTCGACGCTAAAAATCGGACATTTAGCGTCGAATAAACTATTTCGACGCTAAAAATTACAACAATTAGCGTCAAATTTATTGTTTCGACGCTAAATATAGATTAAAATGAAGAATACCACCAACCCTTCTCCCCCTCTGTTTTTTCTCCCATTCTCTTCATTTTCATCCTCTGAAATCTCAAAATCTGTCCTCTGCAACCTCACAACTCTCTTACAAATTTTCAATAAAATTGTAATCAATTTTCCATAAGGTAAGTCTTCTTTTATATTTCTTTATTATTTTTCAATTTTTATGATTATGTTTATTATATACTTTTTGTTAGTGGTTTATGTTCATATATGTAGATTAAGTTAATTAATTAACTAAATAGAATTTTTCTGTAAACTATTTACTTTATCAACTAAATATATATGTATATGCTTAAATAAATAATTAATGAATTAGTAATGTTGATGAGTGTAATATGATATTTAATAATTATATTATTATATTTAGGTATTTCGCTTAAATGGATAGAAATTGGATGAGCTCGCTGTATAGATTGAGTGTTGAATATCGTAATGGAGTGTATGAGTTTATAGAAGTCGCAAAGCAACACATTGATGCAGAAGGTCGTGTTCGGTGTCCATGTGCAAATTGTTTGAATAGGAAAAGGAAACGGTTAGATGAAGTTCATAATCATTTATACATGCTAGGAATATCACCAACGTGGATTTATCACGGTGAGCAGTATCATTCTCAGTCACGGTTTATTGATTCCGGTGAAGGGAGCAGTAGTTACAATCAACCTGTAAATGATGAGATAACCGATGCTTTGCATGACTTACAAGGTCCACAACTTGGTCATAGTGTCAGTGGTGACATGCCAGTGTTAAGTGGAAATGATCAAAATTTATTTAGTGAACTACTTGATGAGGCAAAAAAAATTCCATTTGAATGTGCTGGAATGTCGATCTTGAATTTCGTTGTGAAATTATTACACATTAAAGTGATCAACAGAATGACCAACAAAAGTATTGATATGATGATAGAGTTACTGGGCCAAATGTTACCGGTTGGAAGCGAATTGCCTAAGTCGTACTACGAGGCAAAGAAAATATTGCGTGATCTGGGAATGGGGTATGAATCCATTCATGCTTGTAAGTATGATTGTGTATTATTTCGTGCCGAGTATAAATCACTTGAATATTGTCCGATATGTGGTGAAAGTCGGTACAAAGTCCGTGGTACGGGGAAGAAAGTGCCTCAAAAGATATTGTGATATTTCCCTTTAACGCCCAGGCTGCAGAGATTGTTCATGTCACGACACACAGCGACTGACATGATGTGGCATCATGAAAAGAGGATCGGTGCACAGGGCATACTTAGACATCCGGCGGATGGAACCGAGTGGAAGGAATTTGATGACATGTACCCTCGTTTCGCTGAGGATCCCCGTAATGTCAGGTTAGGTCTTGCCTCTGATGGTTTTAACCCATTTCGGAATATGTACAACTCTTATAGCATGTGGCCCGTTATTGTTTTTCCATATAACTTACCTCCATGGAAATGTATGAAGGATCTGTTCATGTTTATGTCATTGCTTATCCCTGGTCCACGTCCCCTGGTAAAGATATGAATATTTACTTGAGACCATTGATCGAGGAGTTACAACATTATGGAATGTGGGTGTGTATACCTATGATGCAGCTTCCGAGCAGTATTTTCAGATGCATGCCGCATTATTATGGACCATTAATGATTTTCCAGCTTATAGTTCATTATCTGGATGGAGCACTAAGGGATACATGGCATGTCCAGTTTGTGCGGGTCAAACACCTTCGCAACGATTACGGAATAAAATAGGATACACATGGCACATAAGATTTCTTTAGTTGAGTCATCCTTGGCGGAGGAGTAAATTATTTAACGGTCAACATGAACCTCAGAGTATGCCCAGTCCATTGTCTGGATTCGACATACTTTGCCAACATCAACATCTCAGAGACAGCACACCAGGTAAACATCCTAATAATAGAGATAAAAATCGAAAACGCTTACCTGAAGAGTTGAATTGGACAGGAAAGAGTATTTTCTTTGATTTAGAATATTGGGGGACTCTGAGTTTGCTACATAATTTGGATGTAATGCATATAGAAAAAAACATTTGTGAGAGTTTAGTGGGCACACTATTCAATATTCCGGGTAAGACAAAAGACATTGTAAATGCTAGATTGGACCTACAAGATCTTAGAATTCGTAGTGAATTGCATTTACAAGTCACTTCTCGAGGTCTTATTAAGCCACCTGCTAGTTATGTGCTCACTCAATCAGAGAGAAAATCATTTTGTGATTGGCTGAAAATGGTTAAATTCCCTTATGATTATGCATCGAATATTGGGCGTTAGGTCAGAGATGATACAATAACGGGATTAAAGATTCACGATTGTCATGTGCTTCTCGAGATTCTCCTTTCTGTTGGCATTCGACCTTATCTCCCCCCGAATGTATGCGACGTCGTACTTGATCTATGTGGCTTCTTTAAATAATTATGTCAGAGGACATTAACCACAACTGTTATTGACGAACTTGAGCGAGGAATCATGATAATCCTATGCAAGCTGGAGCGAATTTTGCCACCCGCTTTTTTTGATGTGATGGTACATCTGGCCGTGCATTTACCGGCTGAAGCTAGAAAGGGAGGTCATGTCCATTACAGATGGATGTATCCCATTGAGAGGTACTATATATATACAATTTTAAATATTACATTCTTAAATTTTTACTGTGCATTGAATTTAGTTTTAATGTAAACTTGTTGTCATATCCGCAGGGCTTTGGGAGATTACAAACAATATGTGAAAAACAAGGCGCACCCTGAAGGGTCAATAGCTGAAGCTTTTGTAATAAGTGAAGCAATAACATTTTGTTCGATGTACATGCAGAATATTGAAACTCATTTTAATCGTCGGCCACGAAACTATGATGGAGATGCAAGTAATTCGCAAGATATCACAGTGTTCCGTCAAAATTGCAGACCATTTGGAGCAGTAGGTGTCAAATTACTAACCCTTCAGGAAGTTCAACGTGCGCATTGGTTTATATTGAGTAATTGTGATGAAGTGCAACCGTATTTAACGTAAGTTTTTCTGGTGCATAACCATAGTATTTTTGCCATACATTAACCTAACTCATTTTTTGTAGGCAACATCTAACAATGCTACAATATGGTGGTGACCATAACGTTGATGAAACACACAAAAAAGAATTTCATAAATGGTTTGAGACAACTGTAAGGCCTAACATTTTATATTTATTTTTATCCTAACATTAAATATTTCAGTTTGTTATATTAACACATCTATTTCTCTCATTGTTAGATTAAGAACCAAGTGCAAAATGGTCAATTGGACTCGTCATCCTCGTTGGTTTCTTTGGCTTATGGGCCTCAAAAGCAGGCTTATGAATACATTGGATGAATTTTCAACGGAGTTAGATTTCATACCGAACAGTGAGATGTTACTCATGTGACTCAGAATTATGGAATTGTAGTCCAAGGACAACACGACTCAGATCTTATTGACTTCTACGGAGTGTTGCAATCGGTCATTGAGCTGATATACCGACCCAGACGACATATTGTGCTATTCGACTGTAAGTGGTTTGACACAAATGCCAGAAAGAGGAGAATTCAAGTTAGTAATCATCTAACGTCAATTAATGTTCAACGTTTTTGGTACAAGAATGATCCATACATTTTTTGTACCCAAGCACGTTCAGTGATATATATATATCTTATCCAAAGTTAGGAACTGGATGGATGGTGGTAGAAAAGTTACAACATATGGGCATTTGGGACACGCTGGAGAAAGATAGAGTTGACATATCAGATGAAACACAAGAAGTCTCCGGCAACTTCGAAGTTTCTGGACATATATTTTATGGACCAACTGTCACCGTTCCTGAAAATATCACATTAACACGAGATAGTACAGACGTTGAGATAATTCCTCATTCTGAAGTGAGCGTTGAAGTAGCAAGTGAAGAAGAATTTGACACTGAAGATGACTTCGATTCCAGTCACGAATCCTCAAATACCGAAGATAATAGTGATTAATGAAGTTAGTGTAATTTTTGATTGATGAATAATTTTCTGGATTATAATGTATGGTTGTTGTTTTTAATTATTATTTAAATCTGGTTGAAAGATTGTCGTAATTATTAATAGTATAATTATCATATAATTGTTATTATTATTTTTAATGGTAGACATTTAGCATCGAAATATAATAGTGGACGCTAAATGTTAGACATTTAACGTCAAAATAAGAGTCGATGCTAAATGAAAGACATTTAGCGTCGATTATATTTCGACGTTAAATGTTATACATTTAGCGTCGACTATTATATTTCGACGCTAAATGTTATACATTTAGCGTCGAAAAGTCTTATCGACGCTAAATGTTAGACATTTAGCGTCGATTTGTTTAATTTCGACGCTAAATAAAAAAATTAAATTTCCCGGAAAAATAACCCTAATTTTTTAATAAGCCACCAACTTTTTAGCGTCGAATAATTTCGACGCTAAATGTCCATTAAATCCCTAAAACCAGTGTCTTCTTCTTTCTCGGCTCAGACGATCAAAAAAAGCCCTCTCACCTTCTTCTTTATCGGCTCCAACCACTCTCTTCTTCAGCAAATTCATCGACTTTACAGGTAAGTCTCATTGCATGTTCATTTTCAAATAGGTTTTTGTTGCTATAAATGGGCTATGGAGTTTCCATTTGGGTTTAAAAGCTTTTCTATATTGAGCAAGGTGTATGGTCTGCCGAGTGTATAGGATTTGTTCAGGGCCTGATCGTGGTGTGAGGAGAGGCCGAGAGTGAGGGTTGAGAGAGATAAAGGGGCTGAGTGGTCTGCTTTGAGGGTTGTAGCGTGCGTTAGTGGGGCAGGCTGTTGGATGAGTGTTTGTTGGTTATTGTTCACAGTGGAGGGTTGTTGATTTGAGGCTATTGGTGTGAAGTTAGTGGCTAGATTGGAGGGGGTTCTTACGTGATGAAGGCTTGCTGAATGGGCGTGATGGAGTTGATGAAGGGCAGTCTTGCCGAGAGTGGTCGTAGATGGCCGCGTGATGAAAGTCCCTTAGGGTTTATATGGTTGCTGTTTGAGAGAGTGGGGGGATCAAGAGAGAGTCAAGTGAAGAACAGCAGCAATTTGCTGCTGTTCTGGGCAAAATTGCTGTTGTTGATTGCTGAGTGAAGTATGTGTTCTTGAGGGTTAGTTTTGTGGGGTCTGTGTGTTTGAATTGGTCGGTTGGAAGGGGCTGTTGATTGTTTGTTGAGTGAGAGAGAGCCAAATGAAAACGAAAGGTGAGAGTGTGAGAGGAGAGAGCAGTCTTAGGGTTTGTGTTTTTGTGTCTCGAATGAGAGGGGAGGCTACCGAGTCTTGTGATACAATAAGGAGTTTATTTGTTTGTTGTCGAATGATTGTAATCAAAAGGAGAGAGCGTGTGAGTGCCGTGAGGGACTAGAAGAGCTTAAGGGTTTGGAATTGCATGGCTTGTGGTGAATTTGGCGTTGTTTTCTTGTGGCTATGTGAGTGAGAGCTTTGTATATTTTTGTTTGTGATTATTGTATGTGAGTGAGATTTATGTGAGCGAGAGAGGGAAGGCCAAGGCCGAGAAAATTCTAATTAACATTAAATTTTGGAATGTGTTTGGTTTGGTTAAGTTTAGTTTGGTTTGGTTTGGTTTTGTAATATAATGTTCATACATATACTATAAAATGCATGTGTTTGGTTTGGTACTATTACATTCAAAATACATGAAACTTTTTGTGTTTTTGCAGATGGCACCGGCCAATCGCAGACGGGCTAATGCGACTCCATCTACATCAGCAATGACAACTGGCTCTGGTGGAGTCTCTGCTAGCACAGGTGAGTCCAGTACAGCGAAGGGTCGAGGACGCACCTGTGGCCTGGGGTTGTCTAAGTACGTTAAGACTCACGGCCGTATCCGAATTGAGATATCAGATGATGGACACAGTCAAGTCGGACATCATAATTCAGCGTTTAATACAGCCATAGGAGTTGTAGCTCGATATGAAGCTCCCCAAAACTACGTTTCTTGGAGAAAGATACCGTGGGAGACGAAAATCAACCAGCTATTCTCTTCGCTACTTGTAAGTTTTCGATATTGTTTGTTAGTTAACATTTTTATTTTATACTTATTTTTACTCGGATGCTATTCATGTAGGAGTGGTTTGACTTCGATCTGACCAAAGTGAATGTCCAACAATATATTGACTACCACATGGGGAAAAGTTATAAAGATTATAGGACAAAAGTCCTGAAACCAATATTCGACGAACATGGACCTTCAGATGCTCCACAACACAAGCCTGATTTTATAGAGAAGCAAGACTGGACATTCTTATGTGAGCTTTGGTCTACCAAAAAACACGAGGTAAATTTTGAAATAAACGGAAATTTATAATTGTCTTTGTTATCGGTACTCACATTATTGGTAAATGCAGGATAAATGTCACGTAAATGCGGAAAATCGAAGTCACTAGCGTTTTAACCACCGTGGAGGTTCGAAGCCATTTATCCAACATCGTGCCGAACATTCTGAGGTAAATATATCCTAACGTAAAATTTAACAGTTAATTGGTTTTACTAATGTGGAATAATATTGAATTTATTTTATGTTTATAACAGAGTAACACATGTGAAGTGCAATAATTTTCAGATTTTTTCCGTGTGACACATGTGAGAACTGATTTCGGTTGAGGTCCACAATCAAGAATGTGAGCTGAGGGGCACGAACGAACCTGCAAAACAAGAGTTAAGCGAAAGAGGAGGTTACTGCCCACCGGTGTGGTGGAAGCCGTAGGCACTCCGACGCTCAAGTTAGCTTAAGGGTGAATAAGTTTAGGATGAATGGGTTAAGGTCTATGGAATACCTCAACCACAGATTTGCTAGCCGTGAGGGCGGTATTGGAATAGCGTATTGATGTAGAAGTAGTCTCTGAGAGAAGATGCCCCTCTATTGTTTCGTCTTCTTCTTTTATAGGTTCCCTGACGCGGGGTCCATATTCTGCCCGTTGGAATCCTCTTCAATGATGGTTTAATTCAGGTGTTTTATGTCTGATAACTGACGATCGTATGTCTCATCCGAAACCGTCGACTTCATGATGATATTTATGAATTCGGATCCACTTCCTGATTTTTGTAACTGGTGTCCGTTTGTCTTTCTTTATGTTAATGAGCTTGGGCCCGTGAGGCGGCCCGTGGACCCTCTAATGGGCTCCAGATTTAGTGGTTGGCCTTGTGGTAAATGTCGATTTTATCCCTGGGCCCAATTTTGGCCCGTACAGTTTGTCCCCTACTCTCTAAGTCTGGAAGTCCTAGACTTGAGGAGTATCTTCGAGTCTGTCGAATGAATCAAGATATGGATAATTATTTCTCTGATCTTGGCGTCGGTCTAGAGCTAATGACGTCCCGTCACGCAGTCAGGAGGAAGAATTCAGGTCTTCTTTCATTTTCGACAATAGCTCAGGAAGTGTCCTTGGTTTGTTTGAAACTGTCGAAGGCTTTTTGGGTATTAACTTTGATCGACATGTCGTATAGTGTAGGGGGAACTCATACCTTTAGCTTCTGATCAGTGTGAGTTTATGGGGAATTTCCTATGCGGACTGAACCAATTAATGGTTTTAAGAAGACATTTCACTCGACAAAGATAGAAAAACTATATTTCAATTGACTCGACATGAGTCATTTGGGGGATGTCCCATGTCGACTGAACCAGATGGTGGTTCAGGAATAATCACACTCGACTTGTCGTATGAGACGAGTGTGTATTCCATGATTCTATGACTCGACATGAATCATCTGGGGGATGTCCCCTGGTCGACTGAACCAGATGGGTGGTGGTTCAGGAATAATCACACTCGACTTGTCGTATGAGACGAGTGTACATCCATGATTCTATGACTTGACATGATGAATCATCTGGGGGATGTCCCCTGGTCGACTGAACCAGATGGTGGTTCAGGAATAATCACACTCGACTTGTCGTATGAGACGAGTGTATTCCATGATTCTATGACTCGACATGAATCATCTGGGGGATGTCCCCTGGTCGACTGAACCAGATGGTGGTTCAGGAATAATCACACTCGACTTGTCGTATGAGACGAGTGTATTCCATGATTCTATGACTCGGCACATGAATCATCTGGGGGATGTCCCCTGGTCGACTGAACCAGATGGTGGTTCAGGAATAATCACACTCGACTTGTCGTATGAGACGAGTGTATTCCATGATTCTATGACTCGGCATGAATCATCTGGGGGATGTCCCCTGGTCGACTGAACCAGATGGTGGTTCAGGAATAATCACACTCGACTTGTCGTATGAGACGAGTGTATTCCATGATTCTATGACTCGACATGAATCATCTGGGGGATGTCCCCTGGTCGACTGAACCAGATGGTGGTTCAGGAATAATCACACTCGACTTGTCGTATGAGACGAGTGTATTCCATGATTCTATGACTCGGCATGAATCATCTGGGGGATGTCCCCTGGTCGACTGAACCAGATGGTGGTTCAGGAATAATCACACTCGACTTGTCGTATGAGACGCATGTCGAGTGGTCGCTACTTATGGTACCTATATTTTATTAGGTGTTAAGTCGAATGGCGAGTAGATACTGTGTCAAGCCTTGTATAGATGTTGTGTCGAATCGATGTTCCAATTTGCGTTGATCTTATGTTTGAGGTGGTGTCGAATGATCAAACAACTCGAAATAGTGGTTGTTTAAACGTCGAATCAACCTCTGACTTGATGAGTACATTACATGTATTTCGATTTCTGATGCTGTCGTGTCAAACAGGGAAGACACAAATGAAATTTATTGACGTTGTGGTGAGTGCACAACATCTGATGTTGTAATTCTTTTCTCCATTCGACGATACCCGATAGAAAGATTCTGGACTTTTCCACGTGTCATTAGATGCAGTAAGACCTAATGCAAATAACGAGGCGTCCATTTGGCGGGAATTTTGGCGCCAAATCTTAGGTAGCATGTATAAAGGAACTTTGGGTGTTTCATTTCGCCTCATTCGGAAGTCGAGTAAGGAGTGCTCTCAAGAGTTTCAAGGTATTCTTCGAAATCTTCCTCTTGTTCTTCATTTCTTTAAACATTCATAGTGAATATTCAAGCTGTTCTTAGGTAAATTAGGCTGTTTGATCTCTAGGTTTGTGTGATTTGTTTTAAATTTGTGTTTGTGGGTTTTGATCTTTAGGAGGTAGGTTACTAGGGGGTTTAGTTGTTTTTATGCTTGTCGTTTGGAAGATGTCGAGTGGAGAATCTTTAGGCAGTTTAGGTGCCAAGATCGATACTTATGTCGAGTCGTCAAGTGAAACCGAGGAATCATCAAGTGAAAGCAAGGAGGATGTAGAGTGCAAAGATCGGTCGTACCAGGAGTTTATCGAGGGTGGCGTAGTTACCTTAGCTAGGCTTTCTCAACCAGTAATCCCTACCGAGGCTATACCATTAAGGTCTTTGCCCGTAGTTGGGGAGTCGAGTGAATTTCCATGTACGAGTGAACCTACTAACTTACTATCAAAAAATCCTGCAAGTCGAATGACTGGGAAAGTATTGAGGGAACTCAGCTGTATGTATAGGTTCCCTAATTCTTTGGAACTCCGGGCGCCTTCGTCGAATGAAAGAATCGATTACAAGATTCCTGGGTGGATGGGATTCTATGTACGTCCATTTTTCATAGGGCTGAGGTTTCCTATTCCGAGACTGGTTTGGGAGGTTTTGGATCATTTCGGAGTTGCTCCTTCACAGCTGATGCCAAATGCGTGGAGGATTTTATTGTCGATTGAATGTTTGTCTTTCGAATTGGGAGTACTTTTTGAGGTAAATGATGTTTTAGAGACGTACTACCTGAAGGAGCATTTGAAGGAGAAAGGAAGATATACATTGATCCTTCGTCAGAGAAAGACGCATTTAGTTACTGGATTGCCGACTAATGATAGGGGAAATTGGCAGTCTTATTATTTCTTTGCAAAGGGTGAGGGTATATTTGGATCGACCGGGGCTGGTCGAATCCCAGAATTTTGGTGTTTGTCGAGTGAGTAACGTACTTTTGCTTAATTTCAATCTTTGAGTCATACTTGTGTCTTTGAATAACCTTGTTCTTGTTGTTGCAGATCCTCTACGAAACAAGTCATTCATCACGACTGCACGTACAATCTCCAACACTAAAGCCATCATGTCTCTGTCGGCCGAAAAAAGGGACTGCAAAACTATTTTAACGGAAAAGAGGCTAAGGTCGACTCCGTTGTGGAAGGAAATCTATCATCGAGAAGAAGGTAAGGTTCTGGCCTCATGTAACGACGTTTTGTCCGTGATAAATTGTAGATGGTCGTGTCAAAAGTTATATGGAGGATATAGATATCGAGAGCCCCTAAAACCCGAAGAATTTTTATGCGCAGAGGAAATGATGACTGGGCCATTCACCGTAGCTTCACTCGACGAAATGAAGAGCCGGAAGAAGTCAAGGAAGCTGAAGAAAAAAGAGCTAGAGGCTGAAAAAGAGGCTGGGCCTCAACAAAGAGAGGTTGTTTCAAGTGAGGGTGTCGCAGAAAAAGTTAAGTCGACTGCACCGATTTCTACGGGGAAGAAAAGGAAGTCTGTCGCTGAAGCGGAAGTGGAAGAGGACTCTGATAACCTCATCTTAAAGGTTCCACGAGAGTCGACTGCAATATCTGACCCTTCAAGCATCGACTCATTCGTGGAAGGGCTACTTCTCGAAGGGGATGAAGTAAGGTTGGCACAAATAGGCCCGGTGGAGGCCATGAAGAAAGCCATCGCACTAAATTATCAAGTGAGTAAAGCAACTGTTTTTTTTAAATGATGATCTGACTCGACTTCATCAGGCACTGGAATGTAGTCTATTCATGCGGAAAAATGTGGAGTCCAATCAAAGGAGGATCAAGGAGCTGGAAAAATCGTTGTCGGTGGTGAGGAAGGAGTCATCAGAGTTGAAGTCCGGGCTGATTGCTTCTCAAAGGAAGGAAAGAGGACTTGAGAAAGAACTGAAGGAAGTTAAAGCTGCATTAAGGTTGGAGAAAGAAACGGCTGAGCTGACAATCGACAGCTACAAAGAAGGTTTCGAGAATGTGAAGAAAGAGAAGGAATTATTGTTAGAGCAAATGGAGGACATCGCCATTGACTCCATGATGAGAAACAGATGTGATTTGATGAGGGAATTCGTAGCTGGGAAACACGTAGACTGGAAGCCCGAGAAGTGGATTAGGGAATACGAAAGGCGTGAGGCTGGGATTTCTTCTTCGACGGAGGACGATGGTGAAGAGAAAGGGTTGGAGGTCGAGTCGAAGAAGGATGAGGTGGAACCAGATGCACTTGCTGTTGTTGAAACAGAAGAGGTCGAAAGACAATTAGAGGGAGAAGAAGTCGTTCCGGAAGCTGTCGAGACTCAAGATGATGTTCCTGCCAAACACCCTACGGCTACCGACGAAGCACCAGAAAATGTCTAAAATTAACTTTGAATTTTTGTATGAAGTTTGAATTAATGGTTTTAACAGGAGGGCGGAAAGCCTCAATTGAACAATCAAGTTTTGTATGTGTTGAATATGTCGTATGATATTCTAAGGAACGATCTTTTGATGTGTTGTACAAATGTCGACTGATATTTTAATTAACAATCTTTTATTGCAATTAGTCGAACGACTTCTACAGATTTCTTTATTCATTCTTAAAACTACTAACTGAAAATATAATTGCAAACAAACAAACCACAAACATAAGTGTTACCGGTTGAATCGCTTAAGATGCACCGCGTTCCAACTGTTGCGCACGAGAGTCCCCTCCATAGTCTGTAGCTTGTAGGCTCCTTTCCCGACAACTTTCGTGACGAGGTAAGGGCCTTCCCAATTTGGACCCAACTTCCCGTCTCCAATTTCCTTGGTGTTCTGGAACACTCTCCGTAGGACCCAATCTCCAGCCTTGAAATTCCTACTCCTGACGTTTTTGTCGAAGTATCTGGCCATCCTTTGTTGATAAGCGGCCAGTCGAATGGAAGCTCGGTCTCTTGTCTCTTCAATCGTGTCGAGATTGAAATTCATCAGTCGTTGATTGTTTTCTTCGTTGAGATATTGGTAGCGTGTTGAAGGGATGACTTCTTCAGTTGGAATGACTGCTTCTGTTCCAAATGCTAATGCGAAAGGAGTTTCGCCTGTCGAAGACCTCACCGTTGTCCTGTATGACCATAACACCCCTGGTAGTTCATCCGCCCATGCGCCCTTAGACTTCTCTAACCTCTTCTTCAAGGTGTTCATGATTGTCTTGTTGGACGATTCGGCCTGGCCGTTTGCTTGTGGAAAGCGTGGTGTCGAAAAGTTCAGCTTTATGCCCCAGTTCCTGCAAAAGTTTTGAAAGTGATGGCTGATGAATTGAGAGCCATTGTCAGTCACAATTTCTCTTGGTATGCCGAACCGACAAATGATGTTTTTCCATACGAATGTTTGAACTTCTTTATCGCGTACTCTAGCGAATGCTTCGGCTTCTATCCATTTTGAGTAATAATCTGTCATAACAAGCATGTAGACTCGTTGGCCAGGTACGGTTGGGAGTTTTCCTACAATGTCCATTCCCCACTTCATAAAAGGCCATGGAGATATAATGGGATTTAGTCTCTCTGGTGGAAGATGAGAAACTGGTGCAAATCTCTGACATTTGTCGCACTTTTTAGTGAATTCTGTGGAATCAATTCTCATTGTCGGCCAATAATACCCAGTCGAATGCGCACGAAGAGCCAGGCTCCTGCCACCAGAATGGTTCCCACACTCCCCTTCATGCAACTCTGTCAACACATGCTGTGCTTCGTCGTGTGTTAGGCACTTCAAATAAGGTCATGTGAAATATCTTCTTAGCAGCTGGCCGTCGAACACAACAAACCTTGACCGTCTCTGGACTTTTCTGGCTTGCACTTTGTCATCTGGAAGCGAGCCTATTTGTAGGTACTCGACTATAGGTGTCATCCAGGTGTCGACCGAATCGACCGCTGCAACAGCTGTTTCTTCCTTCCAAATTGCCGGCCAGCACAAATACACTACAGGAATTGTTCGTGGTTTATCACCCGCCATTGTTGATCCCAAGGTTGCCAATGCATCTGCTTGGGAATTTTCGCTTCTTGGGACTTGGGTTATGGAAAATTTCTCAAATGTCGACTGAATTTCTTTTACCTTCTGCAAGTAGGATGCCATTGCTTGACCCCTGGCGTGATAAGATCCCTCGATCTGGTTGACTATCAGCTGGGAGTCGGATTTTACTTCTATCACCCTAGCTCCCAGTTCTTTAGCTAATAATAACCCTGCGATCAACGCCTCATACTCTGCTTCGTTGTTGGTAACTCTAAAACCGCATTTGATTGCCTGTTGCAAGGTGTCGCCTGTCGGGGTAGTGATCATGATTCCAAGACCGCAGCCTTTCTTGTTGCTGGACCCGTCGACTGCTAACTTCCAAGGTATTGTCGGCTGAATGGAGTTGACCTCAGTTTCAGCCGCTGCAAGGAGATCAGGGGCGAAGTCGGCCACGAAATCTGCCAGTGCTTGTGATTTGATGGCGATCCTTGGCTGGTAAGCTATGTCGTGTTCCCCAAGTTCAATTGCCCACTTCATCAATCTTCCTGACAATTCTGGTTTATGGAGTATGCTTCTTAAAGGATACGTCGTGTACACCGTGATCGGGTGTCCTTGAAAGTAAGGTCTGAGTTTTCGCGCGGCTGTGACAAGGGCGAAAATCAATTTCTCCATCAACGGGTAGCGTGATTCTGCTCCCAACAATGCTTTGCTTACGTAGTAAACTGGTTGTTGAGTTCCTGACTCCTCTCTCACTAAGACTCCGCTAACCGCGTGTTCTGAAACTCCCAAATAGAGGTAGAGTCGCTCATTGTCGTGTGGTTTCGACAATAAGGGAGGTGTAGTGAGGTACCGCTTGAGTCCTTGCAGTGCTTCCTCACAAGCAGGAGTCCATTCAAAGCTGTTTGCCTTCTTCAAAGCGGAAAAGAACAAAAAACTCTTATCTGTTGATTTGGAGATGAACCTGTTTAACGCGGCGATCCTCCCGGTCAGTCGCATGACGTCCTTCGGGCTGGAAGGAGACGGAATGTCGAGGATTGATCTAATCTGGTCTGGATTCGCTTCAATTCCCCTTCGAGTGACAACGTACCCCAAGAATTTCCCTGAGGCTACACCAAACGCACACTTAGTAGGATTCAGTTTCATTCCATACATGTCCATGATGTCGAAGGCTTCCTCCAGATGTTTAAGGTGTTGCTCCGATTTGATGGATTTCACCAGCATGTCGTCTATGTAAACCTCCATTGTCTTCCCAATCTGTTCGTCGAACATCTTGTTGACCAGTCTTTGGTATGTTGCTCCCGCATTTTTTAAGCCGAATGGCATGACCTTGTAACAAAAAATCCCTCGGTTTGTGACAAAGGTTGTCTTCTCTTGATCGTCTGGATGCATGAAGATCTGGTTGTAGCCTGAATACGCATCCATGAAGCTCAATAACTCATGCCCTGCTGTTGCGTCGACCATTGAATCAATATGTGGCAGAGGGAACGAATCCTTTGGACAAGCTTTGTTCAAATCCGTAAAGTCGATGCAGACTCTCCACTTCCCATTCTTTTTCTTCACAACAACAACATTCGAAAGCCATTCCGGAAATTGTACTTCTTTAACTGCTCCATTCTGCAACAACTTCTGAATCTCTTCGTCAATGATTCGGTTCCTTTCCGGGGTGAACTTTCTTCTTTTCTGCCTAACTGGGGTGTGGTCTGGATCTACATGTAATTCGTGAGTAATGAGCTGCGGATCAATTCCAGTCATGTCTTTGTGAGACCATGCAAAACTGTCGTGTCGTCTCTTTAAGAATTCAATTAGGTCGGCCCTTAGTTTGGGATCTAAGTCAGCTCCAACTAATGCCTTGTGATCTGTAAACTGAGAATGAATCTGGACCTCGTCAAGCCTCTCTATATTCGGTAGAGTCAGTTCCGGAACACGAGGCCCAGTCTGTAATTGCTATGCTGACTGGGTTTTCACTTTCAAAGTCGTCTGGTAGCAGCTTCTTGACGCCAATCTGTCACCTTTAATTTCTTGAACTCCCCACTTGGTAGGGAATTTTATTACCTGATGGTAGGTAGACGACACAGCCCTCATGTCGTGAATCCAAGGTCTGCCCATGATCAGATTGTAGGCTGAAGGGCTGTCTAAGACCAGAAATGTGGTCATTCTGTTGACTCCGGCAACGTAGACTGGGAGTGATATTTCCCCATGGTGAATTTTTGCTCTCCGCTAAACCCAATCAGTATTGTCGTCCGCCGGTTTACTTTATCCAGCTCGGCCCCCATGTCAGCAAGGGCACTTGCGAAAATTATATTAGCTGAGGAGCCTGTGTCGACCAGTACTCGTTTGATCATAAAGTTGGCCACCTGCAAGGAAATAACTAAAGCATCATGGTGGGGATTTAAATTGTGTGAATCCCCGTCGTCTGGAAACCCTATTATCGAATCCGTGAAGACTTTTTCCACAGACATCGAGGTATGTAAAGTGTTATTGGCCAGGGCCCTCGAATGTCGTTTGGCCGCTGAATATGTTTCTCCACTGATTCCCGAGCCTCCTGAAATGACATTAACGGTGTTGTTAATTGGGGGTGGTGGGGTTGGAATTTCTCCTTGACCATCTCTCTCGTCCCTTCGCGCCAGTGTTGCCTTCCCTTTATCAGTGAGCAAATCCTTCAGGAAACCCTTGTTTAGTAGCTCCAGAACCTCTAATCTCAAAGCCACGCATTCCGCTGTCGTATGACCATAGTCCCTGTGGAACTCACACCACTTTCTGGTGTCCTTCTTTGTCGAACTGTCTCTGGAGCGTGGAGGCCACTTTACTTCATTCCCCATCTTCTTAAGCACGGAGACCAGTTCCCCGGGAGAAATCGTAAAGTTGTAGTCCGGTAGCCTGGGTTTGCTTGTTGGCAGCTCCTCCCTACTTTTGTATGGCATTTGTCGCCTGTCAATACTTGTGTAGAAAGGTCATCGTTCCCCCATTGGTTGGTTCCTCCCTTCCTTGTGAGAGTGGATATTGCTATCGTGTCGCCTGGGAGCAGCAGGCCTTCGGTCCACTCGGGCATTCGCAACATCTTCCCTTCTTTTATTTCTTTTATCTTCTTCCCATCTTATTTCTACCTGGGCCCGTGCCATGACCTGGTCCATGGTGTAGCACCGGAATTTTGTCAATTTCTTGTAGAGTCCACTGTCATAAAGTAGTCCGTTCCGGAAGGCTTCTACTGCTGTAGGTTGGTGGAGATCCGGGACAGTAATTCTCTCTCGGTTGAATCGAGCCACGTAGCTCCGCAATGACTCTCCCTTCTCTGCTGTATAGAATTAAGGTCGTCTGAAGTCTTTTCTAATTTGCATGAACTTGCAAAGTGTTGCACGAACTTGTCGGCTAGCTCTTGGTATGACTCGATTGACCTGTAGGGTAGGTTAATGAACCAAGTAAGGGCAGGTCCCGCCAGAGTCTCCCCAAAGCATCTACACATTCCAGCCTCCCACTGACTTGGGGACAAGCCGGTTGACATCATCTTGTACTTGTAGTGTATGATGTGGTCGTCTGGATCGGCAGACCCATCATATGGCTTCATCTCGGGTGGGCTGAATTTCCGGGGCAAATCAACAGCAACAATTGACTCCACAAATGGGGTATCAGAAATCGCTCCGGCCCTACTTTTCCTGACTGGTAGCCTTACCCCTGGTAGTCTTGACATTATTGCTTCCTTAAATTCGATCATTTCCCTTCTGATAGAGGTGGCGATCTGTTGGGTTGGATCGATGAGAGAGATCGGCTCTTGCGAAGTAGGCTGGTGATTGTTGTTTGGCCCATCCGTCATGGGCGGGATTGTTGGATTGCTTCGGTCGTCTGGATTGCTGGTTTGGCCTTGAGTATTATGCTGAGGATTGGATGATAACTGCTCCATCTTTTTCTGTAGACTGTCGTTGGTGTTTCGCATCGTTAGATTCTCCTCTTCAAGGGCTTGCAATCGTTCTTGGAGCAGGGCAAGTTGTGCCATTAAGGGATTCGGGTTTTGTTCATTGCTTGAGGCCATTTCTGACTGTTTTGTTGCTGTGTCTTACTTTTGCGAAATTCGCTCGTTAGCCCCACGGTGGGCGCCAAATTGTGAGAACTGATTTCGGTCGAGGTCCACAATCAAGAATGTGAGCTGAGGGGCACGAACGAACCTGCAAAACAAGAGTTAAGCGAAAGAGGAGGTTACTGCCCACCGGTGTGGTGGAAGCCGTAGGCACTCCGACGCTCAAGTTAGCTTAAGGGTGAATAAGTTTAGGATGAATGGGTTAAGGTCTATGGAATACCTCAACCACAGATTTGCTAGCCGTGAGGGCGGTATTGGAGTAGCGTATTGATGTAGAAGTAGTCTCTTGGAGAAGATGCCCCTCTATTGCTTCGTCTTCTTCTTTTATAGGTTCCCTGACGCGGGGTCCTATTCTGCCCGTTGGAATCCTCTTCAATGATGGTTTAATTCAGGTGTTTTATGTCTGATAACTGACGATCGTATGTCTCCTCCGAAACCGTCGACTTCATGATGATATTTATGAATTCGGATCCACTTCCTGATTTTCGTAACTGGTGTCCGTTTGTCTTTCTTTATGTTAATGAGCTTGGGCCCGTGAGGCGGCCGTGGACCTTCTAATGGGCTCCAGATTTAGTGGTTGGCCTTGTGGTAAATGTCGATTTTATCCCTGGGCCCAATTTTGGCCCGTACAACGAATTACAATGAGAGAAACAAATGGATAAATGAAGAATCCGAACGCTACTATGTAAGTTTTAGTTTTTAAAATAAAATAATTAATATTATATATTTTTTTTTTTTCTCAAATTATAATATTAACTTATTTTTTGAAACATAACGCAATGATGGAACTCCAACATCAAACTCAGGAGACAGGGTCCGACCCAATACCAGATGAGCAGTTGTCGCAATTGGTTTTCAAGAATCAGACAGCTTATAACGTTGGTCATGGCACTCGTAAGAAGCCGACGTCATCTGCATGCAGTACTGTTAATTCGGAAAATGCCTCTCTTCGAGACGAGTTAGCCACCACCCGAGACGAGCTGAAGCAGACTAAGGACGAGCTACAACAGGTCAAGGTGGACCACGAGAAGAAAATGGAGCATCTCGAACAGCAAATGATGGTTTTCCGTCAGATTTTGGAGGCCTCAATCAGTCAGGGTGCATCGGGCTCGAGCGTCCCCCCATCACAGCAGCAATAAATTTTATATTTGATTTTGTATAAACATCTCGAACAAATAGTTTTAATATAATATGCTTTTTTTCTAAAAAAAAATTGAATATAATAATTATTATAATATTTCGTAATTCTGTTATTAATCAGAAATTTTTTTCAATTAAATTAAATATTAAATCAATTATTTTAGACTAAAAAGAAGTAAATTAATAATTTTTTAAAAAACAAATTTTTTTAACTATTAGCGTCGAAATTACAAGAAAATCGCCGCAGTAAGTATACAGATATTACTTTTTTAATATACTCTAGCGTCGAAATGTTTCGACGCTAAAAGTTAAACTTTTAGCGTCGACTTATTTCGTCGCCAAATATAACCTATAGCGTCAGAAAATTTAATTTAGCGTCGAAAAAAATTGGACGCCAAATACAGTCTTTAGCGTCGCAATTATTTAATTTGACGCTAAAAGTTATTCTCGTCGACATTTCAGCGTCCACTTTTTGCGTCTGATTATTTCGACGCTAATAATATTTTGCGTCGAAAATATGGTTTTTGGCGTCGATTTATTTCGACGCTAAATGGTATAATTTTTGTAGTGAAAAATAAAGATTAAATTATAAATCCTTTATTTATTAGTTAGTGTACCAACTCTTTCACACTCCCATTGCACTTTTGAAAGAGTTGCAGTTAAGGAGAGTCATATATGAGACAACCAACCTTTTTAACATTTAAAAAAAAAAGTTTTTTTTTTCCTCAAGATTTCTGATCCAAACTGTTAGTTTCATTTTATTAGCAATGTCCGTAACAAAACAAATTCAATTGAATTATAATAAGTTTTGAAGAACTTTGTGCAATTGGACTGGTATTTGGCAAAGTTGGAGCAATTCGTTAGTGCCGCGTTCGTATAGACGTTCGAACGAGTGACGTTAGTGGTATGTTCGTTGTTGGGTTCAAACGAAATATTCCAGAGAGCAAACGTTTCAAAGTGCGTTCGAGTAAGCATTCAAACGAAACATTCTAGAGAACAAACGTTCGTGGTGCGTTAGAGTAAGCGTTCGAACGAACCTTTCCAGAGAGCACGTGTTCGACACGTGTTCGAGTGGCGTTCGAACGCCCGTGCGTATTTGAGTTATTTTGGACGCATTTTCAAGCTTTTTTTATGTTGGAAACCCTAGACTTTGCCCTACCTATATAAACAAACATATAGCCATTTTCCTTGGTGTTGAAAATATATCGTCCTGAGGCTAAACATCTTCCTAGATTTTCAACCTTATTGTTCATCACCTTGAAAACTCTTTTAAATCTTCTGTCTTCGTTTTCCTTGGTGATTGAGATCTTTGATTTACCATCAATACAACCAAACCTAATTTACTAGCCCTTCAGAGTTCTTAAGGAGGAAGATTGGTAGTCGGAGTTCCAGTGTGCTTGCAGAGTTGATCTACTCAGAGACTTCAGAGGTTCTGAAAAAAATCATGAGGTATGGGCTCGAGGAGTTCTTCGAGTTTTTACAGTTTAGAGGTACTAGAGTCGGTAGAGTTGTCATCATAAATCTTTTACCATCGCTGTAAGTTTCTCTTTATAATGGATTTGGATTGGTAGCCGAAATACCCGAAGTGATTTTTTACTCGCACGAATTTTCCACTTCGTCACTAAAATAACTATGTTAATTTTGTATGGCGGATATTTATTTTCTGTATTATTATTTATTATTTGAATATTTTACTTCGATTTATAATTGCGTAGATACAAGATTGGGGGGGTTGTTAATTTGTTTAATCCATAAACACATTAATTAAGACTTGTCTTAGTTAATTGTGATAAATTCAGCATATGATCAGAACCTTGGATAAAATACGAACAACAAAAATTATTCAGCCGTATAAGTCATCGAATAGATAGGCAGTCTGGCATGACTGATCAAACCTACTTTACACTGATAGAATGGAAGCAACAGGAATGATGTTTGTCAGAAAATTAAAATGAAAAACTAAGAGAGATGAGGGAGAAATCTGCTCAATTGACAGGTGATCATAGCTCCTCGTCAGTTTTCTCTCCGCTTGCTGGTTTCCCATTTACTGAAACAAGCTCAGTGTCAAAGATCAGCGTTGCTCCGCCTGAAATTTTCAATCAATCACTTGTTACATTTCATCAACTAAATTTTCTGATAATATATCATAAAGATAGCTGAATAAGATTCGTCATTATAAAACATGTATAAAATACAACATATATATAACACGATTGAGATACTGCGATTTGAACTTTTGACTTAAAACGGGAGAAATTCTTAATTTTCAACTATCCTAATCCAAACCTTTCCAATAAATGGAGTTAATTCAAGTCAAATAATAGAATATAAGATAATCATCTCTGCAACTTCCTAAATGCTTATATATGGATGGTCAGAAGTTTATGTTGCCCTCCCACAGACTTTCGAGTCAAAATAACCTGACCATATTAATCAATATGGTACTCGCGATAGCAATGAGTAAATTACCACCATTATAAACTCGCAGGAGCAATAATCTAGTAGAATCAGATTGGACACTAGGTATTACCAACTAAAGTGGCTACAGTTCTTATATTAACTGAGCTCACTAGTTCAACTTAAGCAGTGCAACTATACAGGATTGATGGTTCTCTAAATCAAAGCCATATTCAATCTTCAATGAAAGTGTCACTTGTCCAGCTTGAACAAATATATAAGTTTTAAATCATCTAAGACTCTGCAACATGTTTATTACAAAGACAGGCAGGAGGTTTAGACCACGAAAGTATGAAGCCAAAGAGGAAAAAAATAACCTGGGATGGTAGGGGGAGAACCCTGATCTCCATAACCAAGCTTAGCAGGAATTTTCAACTTTCGCTTCTCACCTACACACATTCCCAATAGGCCTTGGTCCCATCCTAAAAAGAGTTGTTTCAAGAATAAAAAATGTCAATGCAACATTCAACAAGCTAACTTTCATTAATTATGTGGAGGGCAACAGGTAAGAGTTCACAAAAGAAAAGTGATTATTTATAACATCTCCCTCCTCGGAGATGCTACCGGCAGGGAATAGGCTACCCTATCCCCCTGAGCCTCTGACTCTGATCAACATTACTAATCTCATGTCAAATACAAACTCATACATGGGACTATTGCCCAACTCAATAACACAAAATAAATGCAACTCAGTACTCATAACAGTATACTTAATAATACTTCTCTATACAACTCTGTTCATAAACACCTTGACTTATAACACACACAATCACAACTATACAAGTAACTGATACATGACTTCACTGTGACTATGACTGAACTGTAACTCTGTACTCGATCTGTTAGACCCAAACATCCTAGTGACTGTCATCAGTATCCATCCTCTCGAGCTCATCCTCCGGGTATACCTGCAAAACAGAGAAACTGGGAGTGGGGGGTTAGATCGTTTGAACGACCTAGTAAGTGGACAGTTTAAAACGGAAACTGAAATACTTTACAAAACATTTATTTGTTCTGAAATCGAAATAATCTTCAAGAAAACAAATCTTTTCTGAAATCTCTTTCATATCTGAAAACAATTATTTCTATGAAACTTTTCTGAAAACTTTTTTCTGTCTGTAAAATTCTGAACTTTTCTGGAAAACTGAGTTCTTTCTAAAACTCTTTCATAAAATTGTTTCTCCGGAAAACTTTTTCATAAAACTATCCTTTCTGAAACCTTATCTCTGAAAATCTGCTGAAAACCTTACGCATCGTCGTCCCCCAATACGCCTAAACTAGTGGTCTGGGGAGTTACGTCTCGCCATCCCCCAAGCCACTGAACTAAAGCCAAGTGTGTTGATCCATGTTATCATCCTGACCCTGAATCTAGAGTCTAGGGGCGTTACGTCCCGCCGTCCCCTAGCACTGAATCTAGGATCTAGGGGAGTTATGTATCGCCGTCCCCCTAGTCCTGCTCTACATGTGCACATGTCCATATCCGTCAATTCCATAAGTTACATCTGATGTGAGTTTTTCCCCCAATGCCTCCAAAATCATCAAAAGCCAAAACTTTCTTTTTCATAAACTGGGAATAAACTTGGCTAACGCCCTATGTGTGGAAAAGTAAGTGTCAAATCAAAAACAAAAGATAAATATCAACTTTAAAATGAAAACATTCACTCACAGATTCGGAACTTGCTGGTGACGCCTTGCGACGGTGGCAGAACCGCATTTCCTAGTGATAATCTAGAATTAGCAAAATTCGTTAGTACCAAGGTTGCGAATTATATCCTTGCTTAACGAAATTTATTCGCTATTCATGATAACTCATCCTCTATGTTACTAACATTTTAAGGTGGTCTAATAATTTTTACTACGCTCGTTCGAGGATCTCACAGGTTACTTCGCAAAACTCCATATTTTGCCCTCTTTCCAGAAAATTTCAGTGCACTAATACTGACATTGAAAATTTGGCGCGCTTAATCAGGGTTGAAATTTTAATAGAATACTCGCTTATGTGTATTTTATGTCGGCTTTTACGGATCGTGATTTCGATTCCTAGAACTCAAGTTATAAATTTTTCTTTATGCTATGTTCTGTTAACACAGAACCAGTGAACTACTGCAGTGCGGCCGAGTTTAAAAATTCGGTGCGACTCTGTCTTAAGTCTAAAAATTCTGATTTTTGGATATGTTATTCGAAATCATGTCTAGTTCACTCAGAATTTTACGGTTTGGCAATTGGATGTCTAAAACTCAAGTAATAAGCACATTACTAAGCCTGTCCAGGATGTCCTGTAAACTGACTTCACTGCCTAACTTGCGAGTTTTTCCGCTCTTCCAATTTTATTCACCTTAGTCGTATTCTTCAGAGTTTCTAGTGTCTATAACATATGTTTCTTCGTGTCAAATTTATCCGAATAATTATTTTGATTCATTGAGACATTTCGTCGAACACTTGGTGTGCGAAATGCCCAAACTCAACCAATTTTTCAGGTTTCAATTCCTTGAACACTTCCAATACATTATACAATTTCAATCCATCTTATTCACTCTAATCATTTAGATTCAGCCCCAAAATAACCAAAATTCATTCTCCAAAACCTCCGTGGCCGAATTCCATCCTTTATTGATATCAAAATTTTTGTAACACCACTCAAGCAATTCAACAATAACACACTTCCATCATCACTATTTTTACATTTCTATCATCAAACATTCAATCTTTATCAATCCTATTTTAACTATAATACCTAGGGTTTCCATAATTTGGGTATTTACAAAAAGAAACTCAATCCATGCTCATATTATCATGAGACCCTCCAAGACATATGCTAGCAACTCTATCAAAGCCAATTAAGCAAATCCAAATCCTAGGGTATGCAAAGTGCGAATTTGAGGCTTTTATTTTCCAAGCTCAAAATTGAAATTAGAAGATAAAAAGAGAAAAGGGAGCTTACCATCTTGAATCTACACATGAAAAATGGAAGCCTTTAACAAGCAAGAATGGAGAAAAGAGAAACTCCTCCATTTTCTTTCTTTCTTCACGTTTTTTGGCTTGAAAAAGATGAGTGAATAGTGCCTTATTTATAGGCAAGGGTTGATTTTTTTTTTGTAATGAGATGAGTGGCTAAGATTGTGCCACATCACTCAATTCTAGTCTACTCTCGAAATTCACTGTAGCAGCCACGGTAATCACGATGTTTGACTCGTTTCTGATTCGAATTTGGAAAAATGTCCAACGCGGAAGTTGTAGTTCTCGGTCCTAGCTTTCCGACGATATAAAATTCATAAAAATCGGAGATCGTATGAAAAATTATGGCTGTCCGGAGTAGAATCGAAAGTAAATTCCGTATCGAAACTGCAAAGAATCTATCGAAGGTCCGAAACGTAATTCCACCAGCACATACATGTTTGAGTATGATTTATATCACGTACTATGCCACCTATAACATATTAGAGGTACATGAAGAGTTTGACCATGAACTATGAGGTCCTAAGCCTCACAGTTCAACAAAGATAGGAGAACTTGAAGAACGGAGGCCATAAGCAGTTGGAGCATAGTAAGGAGAAAATAAGAGTCAAATACTTAAGTAATGGGAATGAATGCTAACACCAAATCAGGTATGAGGAGCTAAGAAAGTATCAAGTACAATAAGTGTTGGTAGCGACAAGGATTACTCTTGCAAACATATTTATCCCAGAGTTAAGGCAAAACGTGAAAAAGCCTAGCCATGGAAAACACTAGTATTTGTGGAGACTCGAAAGTGTCAACTAAGAAGAACCCGAAGATATATTCAACAAGGTCAAATAAGTTGTTAAGCATAATTGGAGATCTAAAAATGGGGTTTCTTGGACACATCGCAATAGTTGTAGCATGATCGTAGTGTAGAGTACTCCGCAGAAATTTCATGAGATGAGGACGAGGATTTACCTCTCAGCCAAGAATACAATGGATTATTCACTAGAGCCCACGAACACTGTAGTAGTATGTGCAAGCGTGACAAGAGGTATTATACAAAGATCAGATATTAAGATGAGAAGAAGAGTAACGTATGCTTCCTAGCCAAAGGGTAAACGATCAGCCTGGCAGAGATCTTAATTATTAAGTCAAATTGAACCCAGATAATACAGAATAGTTTACAACAGAGTAAGAGTTCACGCAGACAAATTAGAGTACAGCCCCAGTTATGACTTCCAAGTCATGGCACACAAGGTCCAGCATGATAGTCACATTGTCCTATGGTATAATAACAGCGTATGGAAGGTCGTCGGGAGTAGTGCGATATGGTTGATGAAGCAAAGTTGGTTATGAGTATATAGTCGGTTGAAAGTTGGCGGCTTAAGGAAATAGCATGTGAATCCCGTGACTTGTGGTAAGATATTCAGTATCAAGAATTTCAAGCCTAGACAGATTCCAGAATTCCAATTCTAAAGAGAATTCGAGGACGAATCATATTTAAGGGGGGGAATGTAATGCCCGGTAATTCCGACGACTACTATGTTATAGGTGGCATAGTACATAATATAAATCATGCTCAAACATGTATTTGCTGGTGGAATTACGTTTCGGACCTTTGATAGATTCTTTGCAGTTCCGAATACGAAATTTACTTTCGGTTCTACTCCGGACAGCACTTGGTATTTGGGCCATAACTTTTTCATAATATCTCCGATTTTTATGAATTTTATATCGTCGGAAAGCTAAGATCGAGACTTACAACTTCTGCATTGGACATATTTCCAAATTCAAATTAGAAACGAGTCAAAAATCGTGATTATCGTGGCTGCTACAGTGAATTTCGAGAATAGATTAGAATTGGGTGATGTGGCACAATCTTAGCCACTCATCTCATTACAACAAAAAAAATCAACCCTTGCCTATAAATAAGGCACTATTCACTCATCTTTTTCAAGCCAAAAAACGTGAAGAAAGAGAGAAAATGGAGGAGTTTCTCTTTACTCCATTCTTGCTTGTTAAAGGCATCCATTTTTCATGCCAAGTGGTAGATTCAAGATGGTAAGCTCCCTTTTCTCTTTTTATCTTCTAATTTCAATTTTGAGCTTGGAAAATAAAAGCCTCAAATTCGCACTTTGCATACCCTAGGGTTTAGATTTGCTTAATTGGCTTTAATAGAGTTGCTAGCACGTGTCTTGGAGGGTATCATGATAGTATGAGCATGAATTGAGTTTCTTTTGTAAATACCCAAATTATGGAAACCCTAGGTATTATAGTTAAAATAGGATTGATGAGGATTGGATGTTGTTTGATGATAGAAATGTACAAAATAGTGATGATGGAAATGTGTTAGTGTTGAATTGCTCGAGTGGTGTAGCAAAATTTTAGATATCAATAAAGGATGGAATTCGGCCATGGAGGTTTTGGAGACTAAATTTTGGTTATTTTGGGGCTGAATCTAAATGATTAAAGAGTAAATAAGATGGATTGAAATTGTATAATGTATTGGAAATGATCAAGGAATTGAAACCTGAAAAATTGGTTGAATTTGTGCATTTCGCACATCAAGTGTTCGACGAAATGTCCCAATGAACCAAAATAATTATTCGGATAAATTTGACACGAAGAAACATATGTTATAGACACTAGAAACTCTGAAGAATACGACTAAGGTGAATAAAATCATAAAAGCGGAAAAACTCGCAAGTTTGCAGTGAAGTCAGTTTACAAGACATCCTGGACAGGTCTTAGTAATGTGATTAGACATCCAAGTGTCAAACCGTAAAATTCTGAGTGAACTAGACATGATTTCGAATAACATATCCAAAAATCAGATTTTTTACGCTTAAGACGGAGTCTCACCGATTTTTTAAACTTGGCCGCACTACAGTAGTTCACTGGTTCTGATTAACAGAACATAGCATAAAGAAAAATTTATTACTTGAGTTCTAGGAATCGAAATCATGATCCGTAAAAGCCGACATAAAATACACATAAGCGAGTATTCTATTAAAATTTCAACCCTGATTAAGCGCACCGAATTTTCAAATTCAATATTAGTGCACTGAAATTTTCTGGAAAGAGGGCAGAATATGGAGTTTTGCGAAGTAGCTTGTGAGATCCTCGAACGAGCGTAGTAAAAATTGTTAGACCACCCTAAAATGTTAGTAACATAGAGAGGATGAGTTATCATGAATAGCGAATAAATTTTGTTAAGCAAGGATATAATTCGCAACCTTAGTACTAACGAATTTTGCTAATTCTAGATTATCACCAGGAGATGCGATTCCGCCACCGTCGCAAGGCATCACCAGCAAGTTCTGAATCTGTGAGTGGATGTTTTCTTTTCAAAGTTGATATTTATCTTCTGTTTTTGATTTGAGACTTACTTTTCCGCACATAGAGCGTTAGCCAAGTTTATTCACAGTTGTTTATGAAAAAGAATGGTTGAGAAAGTTTTGACTTTAAAAGTACTTTTGATGATTTTGGAGGCATGGGGAAAACCCCACCTCAGATGAAACTTATGGAATTGATGGATATGGACATGTGCACATGTAGAGCAGGACTAGGGGAACGGTGATACGTAACGCCCCTAGATCCTAGATTCAGGGTCAGGATGATAGCATGGATCAGCACACCTGGCTCTAGTTTTGTGGCTTGGGGGACGGCGAGACGTAACGCCCCAAGACCACTAGTTTAGACGTATGGGGGGACGGTGATACGAAACACCCCCATGCGCCAGGTTTTCAGCAGATTTTCAGAGACAGATTTTCAGAGATATGGTTTCAAAAATGATAGGTTTATGAAAAAGTTTTCCAGAGAAACAATTTTATGCAGTGTTTAAAAAAATGGTCGAGGCGGCTGCCTCGCGGCGACGGCGCGTCGAGGCGGTCGCCTTATGCGGTTTTTCTGAGGCGGCCGCCTCACCAGCAGAGGTTTTTTTTATTTTAAAATTTCTAAAATGAAACGACGACGTTTTGGGCTTCCAAAACGTCGTCGTTTCATTTGACAAAATAAAAAAAAAAGAATAAAAAACCAAATCAAGATTAGGGTTTCAAATAATCGTCTCCCTCGTCATCTGCTGCAATCTCTTCTGCGTCCGACGTCTCCAGAAGTGCAATCTCTCTCTCTCTCAGCGACACGGTGCTGCAATCTCTCTCTCTCTCTGCATCGTCTGCTGCAATCTCTCTCTCGGCGTCGGCTGTTGCAATCGTTTTCCCTCTCGGCTTCTGCAATCTCTCTCTCTCGGGGACACAGTGCGCGGTAAGAATCGAGATTTCACTTATGATGATTTCAGTCTCCATAATTTATTCATTTCTAAAAGGTGTTTATCTAAATTCTGTTGTGTTCCCATAAACATTAAATTATATCCTATATTGTCATTTATGTAAAACAAAGGCTGCCAACTCAATGCATCACCAAATCTGGTTAAATCATGTTATAGCCAAGAAAAAAGTGAAACAAATACAATTAGAAAAATAGAAAAAAACAAAGAGCAGTGATATGGAGACAGTCTCCATAATTTGATATTAATTTCCAGAAAGTTTGTTTTGATTTATTTCAGTCTGAGATTATCAATTTGTTTGGCTCGAAAATGTTGACTTGTTTAGCTGAAAATATGTCATTTATCTTATGTCATTACCTGTGAATGCATTTGTTTCTTATGTCATATGAATGCATTTATGTATTTTGGATTACTTATCAATAGTTTTTTGAACATACTATGAATTATGAAGAAATGAATGTATTTTGGATTATTTTTCCGATTTTCGGATCGAGGCGCCCGCCTCACCGTCTCGAGGAGGTCCGCCTCGCGCCTCAATGGCCGGCCGCCCCGTATTTTTAAACATTGGTTTTATGAAAGAGTTTTAGAAAGAACTCAGTTTTCCATAAAAGTTCAGAGTTTTACAGATAGAAAAGAATTTTCAGAAAAGTTTCATAGAAAGAGAATTATTTTTGGATACGAAAGAGATTTCAGAAAAAATCTGTGTTCTTGAAGATGATTTCGATTTCAGAGCAAATGAATGTTTTGTAAAGTATTTCAGTTTCCGTTTTAAACTGTTCACTCACTAAGTCGTTCAAACGATCTAACCCCCCACTCTGAGTTTCTCTGTTTTGCAGGTATACCCAGAGGACGAGCTCAAGATGATGGTTACTGATGGCAGTCACTAGGTTGTTTGGGTCCAACAGATCGAGTGCAGAGTTACAGTTCAGTCATAGTCACAGTGAAGTCATGTATCGGTTACTTGTATAGTTGTGATTGTGTGTGTTATAAGTCAAGGTGTCTATGAACAGAGTTGTATAGAGAAATATTATTAAGTATACTATTATGAGTACTGAGTTGTATTTATTGTGTTATTGAGTTGGGCAATGGTCTCATGTATGAGTTTGTATTTGACATGAGATTAGTAGTGTTGATCAGAGTCAGAAAGTCAGAGACTCAGGCGATAGGGTGGCATATTCTCTGCCGGTAGCATCTCTGAGGGGGGGATGTTACATTATTAGTCCACACGAACCTTTGATTACATGGCCACTTCCAAGTTCAAATTCAATCGGATCACCTCTTTCAAAACTGGAATCGAAAACAGTTCCATCAGTGAGTTTTCCCTATGACAACAAGTAACAAAAAGTGTCAGCCAAGAAATCAACAGTTGAATCTGAAATGGATTAGTTCAATCAAAAAATTAAAAAATAAAAGAAAATATAACATGAGCACCAAAATAAATTTAAACTTTGACGATCAGAATCTTGAAACCACATAGACACACACACACACACACTAATACCATCACAATGGTTGGAAATTTGCCATTCTCCCATATTATGTTAAATTTAAAAATCCAACAAACATAAGTGATTTAGGGCCTGTTCGGTTTTGGGGTGCTGTGGCTTTTAAGCCTTAACTGTTGTGAAATAAAAGCTTTGGCTATGAAATAAGAGTTGATAGTGTATTAGTGTTTGGTAAATATGGCTTTTAAAAAATAATATTAACAAAAATAGTAAATGTATATAGGTTTGTCATCAACCATGGTACCAAATCACCTTAGCGCTTCCAAATCACAGCTACAAATGTTTACCAAACACTTCAGAGCTATACCTTAAAAGCCATGGCTTCCCAATAGCGGTGCCAAATAGAGCCTTAGACGCCAATTTTTCAATCAAGAGATTCATCATGAAACCAAAAAGAAAATTGAATATTCAAGTCACTTACCCGATAATGTACTTTGATTTTATCACCTTTGTGAGCCTGAATATCACAGGTTTTAGGCTTGTACTGTCACAGTAGAAGGAACAAAGCAACAATTTTAAGTTAGCAAGAAGTAGGGGTGGCAAAACGAATTAATGAATCGAATTTGTATCGAATCTTAAACGAATCGAATACGAATATTCGCTTAGTCATAATATTATTCAATAACACAAACTACTATAATTTATTTACATTATTTCTTCGTAAATATACACATATGAAATACGTAATTAATATATTTACTAAAAATAGTTCACCAAATATCGACAATATTATTTTTTCAATGGTAATTAGCTATAATTTCTCGAATCTTAATTGAAAAATAACAATAACTAGTAAAAAAATAATAAAACGAATCATAAACGAATAAACGAATTAATGAGCTTAAATCCTTATTTGAGTCGTTTAATAAACGAATCGAATCGAATCGAATTGACTCATTTATTAAACGAATCCATTTTTGCAAACTCGTATTCGCTTTAAAGCGAATCGAATCGAACGAATAAACGTATCATAACCCAAATTGCCACCCTTAGCAAGAAGCATTTATCATGAAAACCAAAAGGCAAAATGTAAGCAACATAAGCTAAATATTTAACCACATCCTGCTTGGTAAGTGTCAAGTGACTCTGTGAGTAGGTAGTTTGGGCCCACCCGTGCATGAGATTGGGTCTGATGGTAGCCTAACTCAACACAAAAACTATGAGTTGAGGGTTGTCTTATGCTTATATACATAGACCAAGATCATTACAAAAGATCAAGGTTAATGCAATTACAGCCTATGATTATCAGACGTGATAAATATAAAACTGTGAAGAACTCACTTTTACGCCAATCTGCAACTCAGTAACATCCTCAGATTTCTTAGAAGAAACTAAATAAGAAAACAATAAGGACCCATTAGCGGAATTGGAATTTGTGACCAAAAAAAAAAATGAATCTCGGGGATGATCAGATTCAGATCTACAAATGTTGAAGCAAAAAAAGTAGATGTAATCTAAAAAGAACGGCATGTAAGCGTCGATAATACTGATCAAATACGAAAAAAATAAAAGCGAAGGTGGATACCTAACGTCGAAAGAACCAACAGGAACGAAATTGCAGCGGCGACCTTCAATACTGAGCTGAGACTCATTTTGCTATTCTCTGTGTTGTGCCCTTTTCTTCTGTGTGGATTTTTTTTTAATCAATCTGGATCCGCATCTGAATGGGCTCACCTAGTCAATCACTTATGGCCCAAAAAGGACCCGATTCGGCCATGTATTTTTTCTAACCCAATGAAAGTTTTTTAAATCCTTGAGTTATGAATGAGGATTTCTATGAATTATGCTTGTGATAAGATTTGGTCTGTTACATGATTCTCCAACCCTATTTTTTTGTAAGTTTATTGGCTTATATAGGATTGCCTGTGTGAAGATGTCAATTGTCGGTTGACATATGTTAATAATTGGACTGTACTTTTGTTGCATGGTGCACACTTGGCATGATATATGCTCTAATATGAGATTATGTGTAATTACACTTGTATTATGCATATTAAATTTTGCTTGCATGTTAAGACAAGTAGATTGTCATTAAAGTCCACTAATCTCATATACAATGGGTGATGCCATATATTCCGGAGATCGGGATGCTTTCGATGTGGTTGGCGGGTTCCGCAGTGAACCCTCTCTTAGAATTATGTAGACCGAATTGGAATGATCATAGAACTTCTCAATTTCGAAGTACGGTGACCTTAGAGTGACGTTGCTTCGGAATGACATCACTTTGGGGTCAAGGTCTTGCTCTTCCGGTCAAGTCTTGGTTGTCTCGGAAGTCCTCGAGCATCGGAGGTCATCTTGGCTCTTCATGTCTTCTAGTACTGTTGTACTCTGACATGTGTCATCCTCCAATTGAACCTTTCTCTACTTGCAGCAGTTCTACTAAGGAGGCGTGCTGGGGAAGATTCAACTATATGTCGACATGTGTCCTTGAGTGCATGGCTAAATTTATTTGACCGTTTATTTGAAATAAACGGTACTTAGGATGGTGACACATGTCACGATCTTTCAATTATCAGGCCTACAGTCGTTCATGATTAGATGTCTCTTAAATATGAAAGACATCCATTAATGGTAAAAAAAATTGAAAATTTAAGCACGTTTTAAGAAGGGTTTACCCAAAGTGCCTATAAAAATAGGCATAATGCCTTCGTAATTTCTTCACTGTTGTCAATTTCCTTCTCTTAAGTGAACACAAAGCTTTCATCTTCTTCATTCAAAAACCTATATTTTATTTACAAAAATGGTGGCTCTAATTATCAAAACGAAACCTCTTATAAAGGTGTACAAGAACCTTAACATCTCTAATGGAGTGGAGGCTGATGAGTATCATAGGGACATGTACAATCCCCATGATATTAGATAGGATGAAATCATATTGTTCAGGCAACAAGTCCAGTACTTGGCTTTCCCATTCCATCCTCTCATTTTGGAGTTTTCATCTGTGATGAACGTCTCGCCCTTGCAGATGATCCCATTTTATTTTGTTGGGGCTTCAAGCACTTAGGGCCATCAACATGTTGTTGACAGATGACCATTTTTTTTATCAATGTATAACTTCCTCCTCCTTTACTACCTGAAGTCTAGGCCCAAAGGATTCCACAATGCCTCAGAATGGAAGAGGTTCATAACTGATTTCCACAAGGCCTTTGTGCCTGAGATGGAGTTCATAGAATGAGGATTTTCTCCCCCTCTGAAGATTAATGGTGCCTGGAGGAAACCAGAGCACCAGTCATATCATATTTCTCACACCTTCAGCAAAAATATACGTAAATAACATTTACTTTTCACTCTTGATGTTTGATTTGTTGCTCAGAATTAATCCTTACTCAAAATTTTTGGTGCTTGTAGTTGGAGATGTATTGAGGCCAATCTCTTCAAACCTTAGAGTCACATACTATGAAATGTATGTTTAGCCCTTTAAGAAGGATTTCTCAGGTCCGAAGTGCCTCCGCGGAAGTGCCCTTCAAGAGACTATAGGGTAAATATCAATGGTGAGGCACTTCAATTCCTAAGTGAAGTTGGGGGAACCCTACCACGTGCGTTACCCAAAGTGTATCAAGGGTAAGCTGAAGGCGTTGGTGGATAATGGTCCGGCCATCAATTGAGAGATGGTCATGAAGTATTCTAGTGAGGAGACCATTCCTTCAAATATGATGGACCTGAGCGGGAAGAAGTAGTACAAAGAAGTCCTCTCTATTTTGCCCTTCATATGGAGAAAGTATCATCGCGAAACCACTGAGCATCACAGAAGGATGAGGGAAAAAGCTTTAACAAGTATAAAGGTAGCTCTTAGTGCCAATGTGGCTTCAATGTCAAGTAAATTATGAGGAGGAAGTTCAAAGGCCTCTCCGGATCCAAAACAGAAGAATGATGCTCCTCCGGAGAAAAGAATGGTACGGTGAAGACACGTAAGCCTTCACCAATCCAAGTTGAATTGGATGAGGAATCCGCTGAAGGTAGTCTAGGTGGGTGATATTCACTGGTGTGCGCGAGTTTTATGACTTTATTTTTCTAAGTCTTAACTTCGTTTATTTAATTTTATAATGACTCGAGAGATGGTTGCTAAAAAGAACTGTAGTCGGTCAATCGCTAGGAGAGCAGCGTTTGAAAAAACAGAGTAGAAGTTGTCTAAGGTAGCAACTTCTTGTTGGAATTGATGCTTGGAGCGTCAATCCGAATAATGTATTCTACATTATATTTTATTATTTATTAATAAAATAACTATATTTTCATTTCAAACTTGTTAATGGTAATGTCATTATGCATATTAGATTGATATATAAATATGCTATGAATGACATTCGACCTTAGAATAGTCATGTAGTAATACTTTACACTGGGTGGTCCGATATTGGGATAGTATTACTTTTATAAACTATTCTTAAAGTAAAATATTCATAGTCGTTAGTTTGGAATATGATCGAATTCCTATAACCTATAAGACTGGCACATGTCATATATTGGAATTAGAGTTTCAATGGTTAAACCCGATGTACCATGAACAATGGAAGCTAGTATAGACATGTGAGTATTTGTGGGAGCGAATATTGAATAACTCACAGGTAATTCATAATAGTTGGAAGTACACATCAACGTCAATAATAATCTCCTCGAGTCGAGTAGTATATATTATCTTTTGATTATAGGATAACATTAATTTTGTGTGTGATCCTCTATATTTTGATGCCATATATGTAAGAGACTTTTCATGGTCTGACCGCTAGATATTCGTTGGGTGTGGAATGATGCACTCTTTAATTAAGTGCGTATCAAGATACGATCTGTCGGCCCGTATGTGAACCATAAGGGATTTAGGTATCCATGTGAGTAAGTCACGATTCTTAAGACTTTGGCCAAAGTCGATCACCTAAGGTGGATCACATATATCAGAAATGATGTTCTGATTAGTTGTAAAAGATCGTGGACATATCGACATGAGATGTGCGCCTCGGAAACATGATGGTGTAATCTATATTTCCTAAGCACAACTCGAATAACTTACGATGAAGGGATTGTTAAACATATATGATGACCTCGACTTGTATCGTTCATAAAGGTCGTTCGTGTTTTTCGCAAATTCGGAGGTGGTCGAATTGCGTACATATAAGCTAGGCTTATATGACGAACGTGTCTGGACTTAGAGAGTCTCACAATATGAAGTGTACTCGTTGAGTACTTGGATAGCCGATAATGTTTGATAATAAATAATATTTGATATTATAATTATCAACTAAAATAATTAAGTGTTATTGGATAACATTAATTATTTACTTTGACCTAATTGGATTAATTGGATTGATTCAAAATCACACAAGGGCTTTGTTGTAATTTCATAAATATATCTACCATTGAAGGATATTTTGATAATTACAAATATGTAATAATAGGTGTTTTGACTTAATTTAATTGGATTAAATCAAAGTGGTAGATATTGAACTAATTCGTTGATTAATTTTTGTCTTGATTTAATTTGATTAAATCAAAATAGTAGACAAAGATGATTAGTCACACATGATTATAAATATTTGGAAAAATTGGATTAAGCCCACATAAAAGTTGATTAGAACTTTATTAATTGAAAATTGTACAAGTTTTGCTATAAAATGTAAGCTTGAGCAAGTTTTTAATTAAGGCAAAACAAGCTAAAACAAGCATTAAGAAAAAGAAAGAAATATTAGTCTAAGTAAAGTTCTTATGCAAGAAGCTTCGGAAATTCTCTACAACAATAAGGAGAAGAATATTGGATCTTCGTATCAAGCTTGCTAGTTTTGGAAGTTCTCTACAACATTGAACAAGGAGAAGAAGATTGGATCTTGGAATCAAGCTTGCTTGGTAAATTTGATCTTCCATAAAGCTATGTTTTCATTAGTGAATTTTTATCATTAATGAAACATATAATGATGTATTATGTATTGGATACACAATAACATAGCTTAAAGTTGAAATTAGGCTAATGAATTGTGTATGAATGCTTTGGAAGTATAAATACAATATGTTTGTGATTTGGTCAAAATATTTATGTTGGACATAAACATAAAATTAGAGTTTGGGACTCTAGATAATAGCTTGGAGTTATGGATACCATTCTAGAATCACTTGACCGCCTTTGAGTGACCTAAAAATTTTCATGAGTCACTTCATTGTGGGATTCTAATTTGGTTTGTGTTTTGATTCATACTAATACATATATGTATTTAGTGTTAGGGTTGGTGCTCAGAGTGCCAATCCGAATCGTATTTATCAATGCATTTTTCCATAAATTTACTTATTTAATGGTAGCACCTATTGTCTTTTATATACATATTCGATCTAATTGCGATTAGATATCTAATTATGATTAGATTGAAACTAAATATGATTTAGTGATACATGTATATTAGACAAAGACCCTAGGATTTACAATGTAGTGCGCAGTTACAATGTAGTTTGTAATTGATATTGGGAAGCATCACTATAAGTTGTATATCCTTAAATAAAGTTCCTAGTCAAGATTTACTAACACACGTCGGTTAGTAAAATCCACTGAGACCAGTACATGTCGTATATCGTGACTTGATCCGATGGTTTATCCCAATGAATCATGAGTCTCGGGAGACTCGTATATATATGTAAGTATTTATTTGATGAACACCAAACGACTCACTGAAGATTTCCTAATAGATGGTACACCAACATCAATAGGAATATTATTGAGTTGAGCGAGCATAGTGGTTCTTCGACTTGAGATACCACAGTGGATATATGAGTTATCCTCCACACTTTGATGGCAGTCACGTCATCGATCTATTTAGATCAGACATTCGCCTGTTCGTTGGGTGCAGACTGATGTTCATGATATCCAGTGCGTATCAAGATAGAATCCGTCAGTCCTGTGTACAGGGCATAGGTATCCTACACGTGTTTGCGATCTAGTAAATCCATGGCCGTGGTATAACTTCGGAAGCAAGTTCCGAGTATTATTTAGAGATCGTAAATTTGAAAGTCGACTATATTATACCATTAGGATTTGACATTATTATCTATATCCCAAGTATAATATGGATAGCCTGTGATGAATGGATTATCCGTATGCAATGACCTCGACTTGCATAGTTTAGCGAGATTATCTGTAGTCGTCATAATTGATAAGTGGGTGAATTATGGACACGAAATTGGATTTCATGACGGATAAACCTAAACTTAGAGAGTCCCACTATATGAAGTGTACTCGTTGAGCACTTGGGCAACACGTTATGAATAATACAGATTATTCATAATACTTCATCGGATTAAATGAGTTAATTCGAATCATTTAAACGGTTAAACGAAAACATATGCATAAGAGCATTTTTGGTCAATCGCAATTACTGTGTATTTGTATTTGATACATAATTTGATTAGATACATATTAATTAATTGTCAAATGAGATCTTGACACATGCCATTAATATATGTATTTTTTATTTAATGTAAATAAAAATACATATATATATAATAATAATTATATTAATTACTTATTTAGATATTTAAATGTTAAATATTTGAATAATTAAATAATATACTTTTTCATAATTGTTATGAAAAATGTTTGATTATTATTGGTTACAAATGACATGATTTTATTTAGCTTTAAGTGTGCAAATTTGATTTGTCAAATTAAAGCTTATTATATTTAATTGAATTAAATTACAAAATTGATAAAAATGCCCTCCTAAAGTCGGTTATGCTTCTTTTTAATTTGGAAAATTTTGTTTTCTTCATTTGAAAGAAGCCATGGCCGAATACTCCATCACCAAAAACACTCTCAAATTGCTTGATGATTCAAGGAAGGAAAAAAGAAGAAAATCAAGAAAAAAGGCTTCAGGAATTAGGAGAATTAAAGGTAATTCTATACATCCCTAATCTTGGAAAACATGTTTCATGTTTCTTGATGATCTAGATAGATTCTAGGGTTTCTTCTTTTCTTAAGAATTTGGGGTTTTTTGTTTTGGTGGATGGATTTGAAGGCATGGTGCATATGTGACGTGGAATTGAATGATATTAGTGTAATATTGATTCAATTTTGTCATTTGATGATAAATTGTCATTCTAGAGTGTTATGACCACTTTTGGAATGCCTAGAATTGTTCTTGGGTGCTTCATTGGTGGTGACTTGGATTGATGTTGTGATTAATTTGATTAATGTTGAAAAAGTTGGATTAAGCATGAAAAATTGATAATTTTTGTTACAAAATTAGATCTGGAAAAATTGGGTTGATTGTGATGAAAATGATGTCATATGAATGTATTGGATGTGTTTTGGGTGTTGTAACAATTGTCGGAAATTGTTTCGGAGTTGAAATAAGTGAAAACAGTGAAAAACGACGTTACCGGGTGACTTTTGAGCCAACCGGGTGACAGCTGCCCAAACAGTGAATTGGTCACTATTCGGGCAGCCCATGAACTACCCTAGCAATGTTGGGGCTGACTTGGGTAGCCCTTATGTGCATTGGGTGGTCGGTTCGGTCAAAAACACGTTTTATGTCATTTTGCGGAAAAATATTTTCGTAAAAGTTTCGAGATGTTTATTGACTATTTATGTCGTTATTTGATATTGAATAAATAGTTTTAGGTGAAATATGAATAAATTATTCATATTAGATATTTAATAATTTATTCGGTAATTTAAAAGTTTTAAAATTATGATTTCACCCGAACCGCGAGCTTCCGCTGCGCCCGCGCCAAAACCCTAACATTTAGAATACATGTATATTTGTTATTTAACATGTGTTGATGTTAGTTTTGATGTTAAAATTATATTTTAGGTGTATTGGAGTGTTTGAAGAAAATTGAAAGTGTTTTAAATTGAATTCAAGGCAAATTTACTCTCTGCCAATATTTTACACAAGGCAGCTTCTCGACTCTGAATTCCGACATCGCGACACTCAGCTATTAAAGCTTTGGGCATTGCGACGCTCACTCTTGCTCGTCGTAATGCCGAGCATTCATAGATATAGCATGGCGACTCCCAAGCCTGCTCGTCGCGACACGCCAAGAGTTGTTGCCCATGAGCACTAAAACTTCATTTTCTCTGTTTGAGAGTCTCCAGACTCTGATTCGGTCCCAGATTTTTTTCTATGTACTCGTAACGGAATATAGTATTTCATTAAAATATTTAAAAATACATTCATGCTCAATTACCATGGGTTAGACCTATTCCCGATGCTCTGGGCATCGATCCGACCTAGAGGTCCCACATTCGCCCCAACACTTCTTTCTCTAACCTTACCGTTCCAACCATCTCTGTTCCGATATACAACATCTCGTATACGATGTTAACTATCCAGGGCCAGATTCACTCCTGAATGCTCTCGGGGAGGCCACACTTGTGAATTTTTAAATTCCTCTTTAGAGTTCTCCGGTTCCTCAAGAGGGATCACATCAACAGTCGATCAAAGTTCCCGAGGCTTCAGAATACACATCAGAGATGGAAACATCCCGAGCTATTGATGAAGCTACTAGAGGCATTTCTGGGGTCGTTGAACAGATCATGTAGACAATTACCCATGCCTCAGATTCGTCTGTTTCTGTTGTGGATGTGAGATCTTTTGAGGCCATTCCTCTGGCGCAAGCAACTGTACCACTCCCTCATGCACCTGAGACCTCGGGCAGACTCTATGTTCTTTACAAGAGGAATCTGAAGAGGAAAGCCTTCCAAACTCCGTAGAATGAGGCATCTCCAAAAACTGCAAGTTTGTCCGAACCTATTTTTACCCCGGTCACATAAACATGTACTTCCGTATTAATTGTGCTTGTTACTGTTTCGCTTCCCCTCTGGGTTTTTCTAACTTTTATTTTATTTTTCAGGTGAAGGCGGTGGACTTGTTATTGAAATTCCATCGTCCACCAACGTTGGAGATGGGATTTTAGCTCATGTATTTTCTCCAACATTCTCGATTCTGAGGCCGAGAACCTCCAAGATAGGGAGAACTTCAAGAGTTTATTCTGTTGATAAAGAAAAAGATGAGCAATTTCCCTTATTTTGTTGTCCTCTTATTATTAGGGAATGGGATCCGAAGATCTGGATGTCGGCCTTCATGAGACTAGACCGTAATTTCATGAATAGGTAGGAGGCACTCCGAGATGATACAAAGTCTTACTTCATAGTACTTTATGACCTTTTCACCACAGGAGATAAGGTATATCTCTGAGATCGGCACAGAGATGACCTTGACTGGTCATTCGCTCATGCTATGACAATGGTGAGTAATATAACTCTTTGCCTTTTCGGGCTAATTTGAATAGGAAATTTCTAAGTCTTTTGACTTGCATTTTGCAGGCCATCCAAGATAGGATGCAAGCCCTCTCTGCTCGGAACAAGAAGATAGTTTCCCTTGATATAAATCTATGGATGAGACAATCGTACGAGCAATATGATATTGTCCTGGAGAGCAAGGCCATCGTCTCGAAGATTGAAAAGGAATTGGTGGAAGCTCAAGAATATTTGGATCTCAGAGATTCGGAGCTGGTAGAAGCATGAAGCTTGTTAGCTTCTTCCGAAGATAGACTAGCTTCTACTGAAGCTAATTTAGCCCGTTTAGAAGCAAAATCAACCCTTCTGGAAGCCAAATTAGCTAAATCGGAAGAGCAACCCGGGTTGATTTATGTTGGCGCCAAACGTAGATTAGTACTGACGCTTTAATTCATTTGTCATCTTTTCCTTGTCAATGTAATCTAAAACCTAGTTAAGGATCAATAAACTTTCTCAAAATTTCATTTTACATAGGGCTGATATTGATCCCTAGTTTTATTAGGTTGTCAAATTGCCTTTTGACTCAAAGACTTCACATTTGTAATGCGAGCCCCTGGTTACTCAACAATTTCACGAACTCGAGTTGCTTTGCATACTCAGTATTTGAGTTGTCTTTTGACGCGAAAGTACTCATGAGGTTCACGATACTCCTAGTTACTAAACACTTCAAATATGAGAGTAGATTTTATGAGATTCTCCTCTTCTATTTTTCTTTTTTATTTCTTTTATTTCTTTTTTTTCATTATTTTTTTGCGTCGTTTCCTTAACTTAGTGTTATCTCAGCCTTAGCTTTGGAAGTGGGTCAGATGAATGTCAAGTGTTTTGACAATTTCTACAGGTTGTGCCTGTTGAGTGAGAACGACAATGCCGAGCGCAGCGAACCCGCCCGAGATCAAATCCCGAGCGAATAATTTTTTTTTTTTAATTTTCGGCAATAGCAAAAAAAGGTGTGTTAAGAGTTTTAATCACAAATTTAAATTTTGGCAATAGCAAAAAAAGGTGTGTTAAGAGTTTTAATCACAAATTTAAATTTTCCAATGCACTAAAAAAAAAATTACCAGAAGCTCAATTAAAAATTCTACACACTTTAAACAATTTATCAACTCTTGACAAATTATTCCAAGCAATTAAACTATTCTCCAACATTTGAAAAATAATCCAAGCATACAAAATCACCATATCAACTATATAATAATTTTTCCATACACTTTTATGCTTCAATTCCTCACATACATGCTTCTAATTATTCAACATTTCCACAACAATTTTTCTCAACAAAATTCATCAACAAAACAATAATAAATTTACAAATTAAATTTACCAACAATTGATTTCAACCCTTACCAATTGTTGAAACTTTGCATCCAAAAACCCAAATCCTCCAAGCTTTGAACTTCCTTCTTTCTCCACCAAATTGAGCTCCTCCAAGAACAAATCTTGGTGATCAAAAGATGGTTTGATCACTCAAAAATGACAACAAGATTTTCCCCAAAATTTAACTCTTAAACCCTAGGAAAAATCAAGCTTCAAGAATACAAAATCACTTCATTTCATGTTCACTGCTCGGCAGTGAGCAACAACAAAAGGGTTTTTTTTTTTTTTTTTTTTTTTTTTTTTTTTGTTCTTTCTTTAGGTTCGGCAGGGGCAGTAAGTAAGTAAGAGAGAAAAGAAATTTGCTTTTATTTGTTTTTATTAATAAAAATAATGAAAAACTAAACTAAACCAATTAAAAAACATTAAACCATGGTACAAGAGAATATTTTCTCTACACCACAAGTTTCAAAAATTAACTTAACCAAAGTTAAAATAAAATTATCTCACCAACCAAGCTTCAAAAAACCATTCAATTACATTAACTATAGTTACCTTAATTAATTAAAATCTTTATTTGTATAAACCAAGTAATTAATTTTGTACATTAATTTAACAATTAAATTAATTTACTAATTAATTTACTAATTTAATGTAAATCAAATTTACATCTATTATACAATAAACTTATATCAACTCTTGATATAAAATTAATTAATTCAATTCATCTCATGAATTATCGGATCAAACAATTTAATCCTTAAAACCCAAAAAATACTTTGTCAACATTTGACGAAAAGTCGCCCTAGTGTTCAACGAGTAAACTTAATATAATGAAACTCTCTAAGCTCACGTTCGGTTGTTACTAATATATATACATATATATCTCATATATTCGTACACATATTCATGAAGGCATTCCCACCTACAAATCATGACTAAAAACAACACGACACGCCGAACCATACAAGTCGAGGTTAAAACGTTAATGTATAATCCATTCGTCATTACCGTCTCCAATTGAGTAAGGTTATAGATTTACTGTCAAAACCTTATCTACTCAATATAAAATAAATTTTCATAATTATATTCCATTAATAAATAATATATGCAAAACTCTTTTTCAATATTATTTATAATATTATAGAAATAATTTCTTCAACGAACTTTCGGCCAAAAGATTTTCGGAATATACTCTGAAAATTTATGGAAACAAAATCCAACCATATGGACTGACGAATCCTCAAATTAACACACACCGATCTTCGTGAGCATCGGTCTATACCTAACAGTCATCCAGAGGTCAGACCATAAAAGGTCTCTGACATGCATGGTATCAGGCACATAGGATCACTCACAATACCACCGTGGTGTCTCAAGTCAAAGGACCACAATAACTACTCAACTCGAAAAGACAACTATTGAAAGTTTTATGGAATATCTATTAGTCATCTTTAATGAGTTTGTTCGATATTCATTCCACTAATGAATATCCGCATTTCTATACGAACTTCCGCTAAGCTCATAGTTTGTTGAGACAAACCATATGTACATTACATATATAGATAATGCACTAGTCTTACCAATATAATGACCGACCCATGTCAATATATCTAGACCAGGAATAATTTATATTCGAGAGAATGCGTGATATTTCTCAACACCATTTGCAACTCTTGCAACTATTTCACCATATGTTGTAACTCTCGGGTCTTTATTAATTTCATATAAGGTTCCGAGTGAAACTCGAAATCTCTAACTCTTAGAGTAATCTAACACTTAGATTTACAATATATAAATAAAAGTAAGAAATTACCATACAAATAAATAAATAATCATGATAAAGAAAATATTACATTGCATAAATAATAAATATTCATGCAAAAAATGAATGGTGCTCGATCACCATTTCCAACAGTGCCAACATGAATTCTTTCTAAGTATGCATTGTAATTCCAAGTGTAAGTTTTAATGCTTCTCTTTTCGATGATTTCGTGCGGTGAAGGAGACGTCTCTTGCTCTACTGGGGCCACACACATTGCCAAAGTGGACAACATCGAAGCCTCATGCCTAGCTGCCGACGCCGTTGGATCCATACAGGAAGAAGAAGTGGTTTTCGTGGTGTATGAGGGATTTGGTGAAGAGATTAGGTTCAATGGTTTCAATTTGGGGCTAGATTTTATGAATTTAATATTTGAGGGGCCTAAATTAGGATTATGGGTATTTTTGGATTTTTTAGAAATTGAGGGAAAGACTTGAAAAATTCTCTTTTGCATATAAAGAGTTGTATCGTTGGCAATTTATTACCGATATCATTCCTTATCAAAATCAGAAAGAAAGAAAGAAAGAAAAAAAAAAAAAAAAAAACAAAAAACACAAAAACAAAAACAACAACAACAACAACAACAACACAACTTCAGGTTTTTGAGATTCTGGCATCCATGTGACTAGGTGAAAAGGTAAAAAAGAAATTACGAGAGGAACAAAAAGGTAAGTTTAAATACATGTAAATTGATCTATTAGGCCAAAAGCATACGGGAGCATTGTTTGCATCAAAAATAATTTAATCCCAATACAGGACCAATTTCCTCTAGGAACCCATTAATAAATTAAGAAGGAAATTATTTTCAAGCAGGAAAATAATAAATTACATAAGAAATATCAAGTGTCAAAACTACTCCTCACAAACACACACGTTCTCATGAGTGGAAGAATATGAGAAGTTGGTGAAGGAAGTTGAAGAGAGTTGGAGGAGTTGAGCGAAGAAATGGGGGAAGTTATTTACAGAGCATATAAAAGCCAAGGAGGAGCCAAGAGAATGAGGCCTGCAAGATCGATCAAAAAAAAAATCAACATGTCAACTTTTACTAGTTTTTTTATGTAATTAATTTTCCTTTCAAGTAGTTATAGTTTATTTTAATTCCAATATAACTTTGCTTAACAATTCATTTCTCTGTAACTTAAGGTTTATCATTCTAGTAAAAATTTATTTCCCAATAGTTTTAATTCTATTCTCTTGTAGCATCTTCTAAAATCTAATTGTTTATCACTTTCAGGCTTTAGATAACCCATTAGTTTTTATAATCGTTCGATTAGAAGTCAATTATAACATTGATGATTCACTCATCTAACACGTCCAACGACACCACTTTTGGAGCGAACAAATAGCATCATTTTTAATGATATAATACATCATTTTTTTCATATATAATTAACTTATAATTTAACCATTTATCTCGGATCCAACTTCAAATTCTATTAACATATATTCGTGACATCTAGATCAACAGAACAAATGAAGAAGAAAAGAATGAGTGTAAAAACGCATATTTAAGAGAAATTAGATTGCAGAGCTTTGCCAATGAGGTAGTGGCCTCATTGGTAACTCATGTCTCTCACCAAATGAGAGACATGGGTTCGAGTCCCCACAAAAGCAGTGGGGACTCAAACCTTCATCTTTAGGAGGAAAAAGTTCTCCTATATGTGAGTTGATTCCCAAGCTGTGTCTTAGTTGATTTAGAATTTGTAAGTCTCGAGCTACGTCTCGGTTGATTTCTGGGCAGTGCTATAATTGTATGTATCTAGAATCCCAATTGATAGCATATTGTAATATATGTAGTTTTTAATAATTCAAAAAAAAAAAAGATTGCAGAGCTTTAAAACCCTTGGAAAATTTGTGGTTCTAATATCAAAAGCCAAATCATAAGTTTATATTATCTTTAATTAAAAATTGAAAAATAAAATCATTGACAATCTCAAATAAAAGGAAGAAATTTTTTTCCCACCAAGGACTTGAGTTGAGTATGCAATGAGCCTAAATTATGTCTACATGTGGCAATTTGAATTAGTGTGTTATGCCAAATTTAAGTCGATATATAAATACATTTTATTTATTAATTTTGTCAAGAATTTCAAACATTAACTCAGACTGTCGTGTTATATGTATATCACCCACTTAACATATTTTTTATATTTAATTTTTAAATGCTGAACTTTTTTAAGGGAAATTATAATCCATCCTCTCAAAAAATATTAAAATAAAAAAAAAAAACTCTCGTTTTTAAAAATTATTATATGTCCACTCTAAATTATGCAAAATAAATATATTACACTCAAAAATTAATAATTATAAATATTTTATATCCAAAAAAAAACTCTTAGTTTTTTAAAACTATCATTACCAATTCTCACGATTTCGAAGAATAAAAAATATGACAAAAATATAATAGGCAACAAAGTTTGTCTTTTGAATTATTGGAATTGTTAATGGTGCTGGATGATATCATACTTTTATTTTGAAACTAAAACTCTAAAACTAAAAAGGGACTACTTTAATACAAGTGATTAAATATGAATTACAACATGACTTCTCTTTAAATATAGGGACTACTTTGATAACAATCTTTAGGAACTACTCAAGTGTAATTTGATGGTAAATGACTTAAAATTTAATTGTCGGACCCTTTATTTGGAGAAAATCTTTGGTGCAACAGTGGTACCACGTCATTCATGCAACAAGCCAATCATCCACTACCACGCGTGCTAAAAATTAAAAAACAACTAAAAAATAGATGAAAAACTCTACATGTCATTTTTTAATTCCCTTGTGGTACCACGTCACCCATATCATTGTTACACCAAAGAATCTCTCATTTATTTGAGTCCTATAATATATTTTAGCAAGAGTATGGAACAATTGAAAAATGATACGTGGCTCCTTGCTTATCGCATTTCAACTTCACGTCCACAAAACCGACACGTGGCTTTCAAATGTGAAACCAAAGGCGGCGCTCATCTTAGTTATAAACTGTTGATTGGCTTTCAATTCGGTTACCTTCTCCATGCTTCCAGCATCAAATTTTCCGGGAAAATGGGCAGGAAAATTAGTCAAAATCTTGCACAATATCCTCAGTTTCATAGTGTTTCTAGGGCTTGACTTTCTTGAAACGCTTCTCTGTTTAATATATAGGTGTCTTGATGAGTTATTTGAAGGGAAGGCCCCGCATTGTTACTGTGAAAATAGGACAGATGGGTTTGGTAGTGGTGAAGAAAATGAGCTGTCAGAGACTTTGTATGGGAGAAAAAATTGGTTTAGGCAAATGGGGTTTCTTGGATTTGCAAGAAAAAGCAATGAGTGTGAGAAAATTGCAGGTGATCAGATGATGAATAGATGGTCTGATTGTGGATGTGAGTCTTGTGTTTCTTGGATGAAAGTTGGTGATAAGAAACTTCATTTTGTAGTCAAAGAGCCCTCTCAAGGTAATTTTAAACCACATTTGTTTGTTTATGTTTTATTTTGGTAGGGCTTCACAGTTCAATTTGTTTAGGCTTGTGTAGAATCAGGGCAGCCTGAGTTTCCCTAAATTTTTAGGGGTTTCAAGGGAAATTCTTAAAATGGAGACCTACCGATAAATGATAAAAAAATATTTAAAATTTAATATTTTATTATATTTGTTTTCTAATTTTGGATAAAATTTTGAGACTCCAGTTTGTCACTCTCCTCCAAAAACTAACTTTAAGAGTTTAGTATTATCCAATATTTATATTTTCGTAACAAACCTTGATCATAACATTTTAAAGTGCTTGTAAATTATAGAATAGCTGCTTCAACTTGATTTTGGAAACAGGACAGTCTTAATTATTGAATAATAATGGCAACATGTTAATTGCAAAGCTCAGAAGTAAAAATTCTCAAATTTTAATGCAGAAAGGGGAACTTTATGCTGAGATGTGCTTGTGATAGAACTTCAACTTAACTAATCCAAGTAATGAATTATGCTCAATTTGTTATAATGAATTATACTGTTGGTTCTTGATCTGATATCATGAGAATAGTAGCAATTTCTGTTGCGGTTATCAAATGAAAGTACGTAATAAGAATGTTACTCATTGCGATTTTATTTTTATGCGTGTTTGACAGCCTCCTCTGAAGATTCAAAGGGAAATCCAATTGAAAATGTGATATTTTTACATGGGTTTCTCTGTTCTTCCTCAATATGGACAGAAACAGTGTTTCAAAATCTGTCTGAATCTGTACAGGATAATTACAGGCTGATTGCTGTTGATCTCCAAGCCAAGAGATAGCTTGTACACATTGAAAGAACACTTGGATATGATCGAAAAATCTGTTATTTTCCCACTGGATTTGAAGTCCTTCCATTTGGTTGCACATTCCATGGGCTGCATAATTGCATTGGCCGTAGCTGCTAAGTACTCGAATTCTGTTAAATCTATCACCCTTGTTGCACCTGTAAGTGAATAAATTTATATATCTGAATGCACTTTTCTTTCAATTTCCACATCTTTGTTGTGATTATATAAACTAAATGACTTGAATTTCAGCCTTACCTTCCATCTTCTAAAGAAGGAGCTAGTCTTGCAGTGCTTAATAGGCTTGCTGAGAGGAGGTTGTGGCCACCGCTTTTGTTTGGTGCAGCTTTTATGTCATGGTACGAACACTTGGGTCGATGTGTCTGTTTCTTTGTTTGCCGGAATCACAGGGCATGGGAGAGTATACTTAAGCTACTGACTGGCAGAAGGTAGTGTGTGACTGTTATAGAACTTAATTAACCAGCAACTGTGATACACTTAGCATTGCATTGCAACTTTGTTTAATTTTTGTTTCTTATTTTCAGGGATCTTAACTTCATGCTCATGGACCTTACCCGGCACACGCATCATTCAGCTTGGCATAGCATGCATAATGTGATTTGTGGTGGAGCAAAATATGTGGATGATTATTTGAAAACTTTGATCGAAAACAAAGTAAAAATCTGGGTAATACAAGGTGATCGCGACCAAGTTGTCCCCGTGGAGTGCAGTATTAACATTAAGATGAAAGTTCCGGATTCAGAGGTAAATATAATTCCAAATGCTGACCATAATACTATAATTTTTGGTAGAGAGAAGGAACTTACGGAGACATTGGAGCATATTTGGGTATCATCAGGAGATATTAACAGGATAGTGCAATGATATGTTAGTGATAGTTTCATGTCTGCATTTTTTTTCATTGAAATAGAGATAAAAATACATTTTGAAATGAAGTTATTTATTTACTATCTAAAATGTGCATTGATTCTTTTCGATAACACTACCCCAAAAATTTTCAAGTATTGGAACGATTAATGGAAGTTGAGGGAATGTTTAGGAATGTGGTGTTTTCGTTTTTTTAGTGCAAGTTGTGGGTAATTTTAGTAAGGGTAAATGCCCTTTTACATCTCTATAATTTGGATGGCTTTGGACAAAGTGTTATTGTTGATGGTGTTTTCACGTCCTATGTTATTTAAGCAGTACGGTAGGGGTAAAAAAGTAATTCTCTTCTTGGTCAAGATCATTAATGCCGACCCGACCACTAAGTGCTAAAAAGTAAGGGGCCGAGCACTTTATGATCGGTAACCGAGCACTTGAGTTCGGATGACCGGGCAATTATCAGATCGACAGAAGCATTCTCAGTTCAAAGGACCATTATGACCGACCTCATGAAGACCGAGTATGTGGCAAGACATGCTCCAGAAGATAAGATACCCTACTTTTACGGATAAGATGACAAGCTATCATACTTTCATGGGGTAGACTGATGAGTTAGTGTCCTAATAGGATAAAAGAAGTGAAAATAGTTTTAAATTAGGAATCCTTATGGGAAAAGAAAATTGTCTCAACTAGGAAATTCTTGTAGGAGAATGAATCTGATTTCTATACTATTATAAATAGGAGGGTAGAGTGTGCGTAAGAACCATCAGAATCAATATCAAGATCATTACGATCAGACTTGTAAACAAAAGAGAGACCAGAGAAGCATATCTCAGTAATAAAAATATCATCCGTTTTGTGCCCGTGGATGTAGGTTGGATCTGATCCGCCGAACCACGTTAAATCTCCTTGTTGATTGGTGTATTTATCTTTCTTTTGCTAAATTTGCTTTTGGTTCCCTCATAACCAAACAAATTCACTATTGAGGGAAGATTGGCCTGAGGGTAATATTCCCATATTGCCCTGAGACCAAAATCAGCCATCAACAGTTGGCGCCGTCTGTGGGGAATTTCAGACAAAAATCAGTACACGTGGTAAGACAATGGCAGAAGACGGAAATCGCCGATCATCAGGAAGTCCAACTACGGATTGGGTAGAGAAGATAGAAGAAAACATAAGGAAAGATAGGGAGGAAAACCAAGCCCTTCTAAAATCTATGATGGACCGACTAGAAAGGATGGAAGGGAAGAACAACGAGAGATTTGAAGCCGGAACCAGTCAGAAAAGAGGTGAGACAACGGAAGGAAAAAAGGTTGTAGATACGAGTGAAGACGATGGACCCAGAAGGAGGGGCCCCTACGGGGTAAAATCCGTAGTGGTAGAAAAAGATTCGCAAACAGAGGACACATGGGAAGAAGAAGAGGGAAGACAGCCACCAGATTCCTCCTATGATAGCCCCCGAAACATCAGAAGGGGAAAAAGGAAGTATGGCGAGGCTGAACGAGAGACCTCAAGTCATGAGGAGCGCCACACCCGGGGAAATAGACACGAAGAAGGCCGCAGGAGGCGGCATGGTAACTCAGATAGCGACATGAGATCTTGGTTGAGGAAAGAGATGGCCAAGTGGGGAGTAAACCTCAAGACCGATGCAGGAGATGCCCGGGACGGTGAGGAGGAATCTCCCCTCACAGAAGAAATAAGGTCGGCAAAATTCCCGAGACGATTCAACATGCCCACCATGACACCCTACAAGGGCCATACTGACCCAAAATCCCATATTGAAAGCTTTGTCCTATTAATGGAAGTCCAAGGAGTGGTAGAGGATGCCGTTTGCAAAGTATTCCCCCTAACCTTAGGCGGATCATCCATTCTATGGTACAGAAGTCTAGCCCCATGGAGCATCAGCAACTTCGCGCAACTCAAAAAATCGTTTGTGCGGCACTTCAAAGGGGCCTCCGTTCCTAAAAAGACAATTCGAGAGTTAAGACTCATGAAGCAAGGAGATGACGAGCCCCTGAAGGCTTTCATTGAAAGATACCATAATATGGTGCTCGAGGTCGGGGGATATGAGTCCCTCGAGGCCTTGGAAAGTTTAAAGGGGGCCTTAAGGGTCGGAAAGTTATGGACTCACCTAAGAATCCAAGATACGCCGGATTATGCAACCGCCCTGGAAATAGCCCGAAAGTTCGTTTTGTTGGAGAACGAAGAGAAAATCTCCCGGAGGGGGACATCTATCAGAGAGAGGACAATAAGGGCATAGGCCCCCCGCCGGCTAGATAGAGAGTTCAAAAAACTGCCCCCGAGACGCAAGGAATTCAAGCCGATACCTCGGAATGACCAAGAAAGAGGAATCCCGAACCAAGTAAACCATGTAGTTAGGGAAGAAGCATACATTCCTCTGAACAAGCCATTAGGACAAATCGTCATGGAGATCCAGGAAAAAAGCCTCTTGATAGAGCCTAACCTCAGGAGATTCCCCCAAGATAAGAGAAATAAAACATCCTATTGCGTACATCATAATTTGAGAGGACATCCGACGGGCGGGTGCAAAGACTTGCGGGAACAAATGGAAGACCTGGCTCGGAATGGATATTTAAATAAATACATTGACCATGAGGTTATGGCGGCTAGACAGAGGGCACAACGCCGATAGGTAAATATCATCGCAGGAGGGAAAACACTGGCCGGAGATTCTAACCGGTCAAGAAAAAACTACAGCCGGGCTCGGGGGTCGGAGGTACTAGAAGCAGAACAATCATTGGGAATACAAGGTGGTCGGTCGGTGCCAATAATGTTCACCGACGAGGATGCCCGAGGGGTGAGTTTCTCCCACGACGATGCGTTAATAATCAAGGCAACAATCGACGGTTCAGAGGTAGACAGAATCCTGGTGGATCCCGGGAGCGCAGTGGATATAATCTCCAAAGAGGCTCTGGAAGGCCTTGGAGTGGAGTATGCATCTCTAACCGACGATGACACTCCCCTATACGGCTTCGGGGGTTCAACGATCGTCCCATTGGGGAGAATATAATTAGCAATGACGATCGGAACTCGTCCCCGGACTCGGACGATTATGATAAACTTCACGGTGGTGGACTACATGAGCAGTTACCAAGTCATTGTCGGTCGACCTTTCATGATGAAGACAAAGGCCGCAATGTCCTGCTATTACTTAAAGTTAAAATTCCCCACCCGGGAAGGGATTAGAATCGTGTGCGGGAGTCAGAGGATAGCCCGGAGCTGTTTTGCCACCCTCTCACGGGAAACCCTCTGCGTTGAAGGAGGTACCCAAAAAAGACAAGTGAATGAAGACAGAGAAGAAGTAAGGGGGAACACAGGTCCTCGGCCAAATAAAGTTGCCCGATTAGGGACGGTCGAAGAACTAAAAGAGACAGAACTTTTCGGGTCTGGGAAGAGCGTAAAGATAGGGGAAACTTAGACGAAACCCTGAAACAGGGCCTGCTGAGGTGTCTAAAGGAGTACCCGGACGTCTTCGCATGGGGGCACGACGACATGCCCGAGATTGATCCGAAGTTCATCAATCACCGCTTGGCAGTAAACCCGTCACACAAGCTAGTCAAGCAAAAAAGAAGAACCTTTAATCAGGAACGGTGCAGAGCAGTAGCTACCGAGGTGGACAAATTATTGAAAGCTAGTTTCATCAGAGAAGTAAAATACCTGGAGTGGGTATCAAACGTGGTATTGGTGAAGAAGTCAAACGGAAAGTGGAGGATGTGCGTGGATTTCACCGACCTCAACAAGGCATGCCCGAAAGACAGCTTCCCACTACCAAACATAGACCAGCTAGTAGATACAACATCCTGCCAGGGACTGCTAAGCTTTATGGATGCCTTCTCAGGATACAACCATGTCAAGATGCACCATGAGGACGAGGAGAAAATAACTTTTGTCACCGATCAGGGGCTTTACTGTTATAAAGTAATGCCCTTCGGACTGAAGAATGCAGGGGCGACCTTTCAAAGGCCGGTCAACAAAATTTTCAAACCGCTCATTGGCACGTCAATGTTGGTATATGTTGATGACATGATAACAATGTCTAAAGAGCCAGAATGTCACGTGACCGATCTAAAGAAAACCTTCGAATTACTAAGGAAACACAATTTAAAGCTCAACCCGGAGAAATGTGCTTTCGAAGTGGCCTCAGGGAAGTTTTTGGGCTACATGGTAAGCTCCCGAGGCATAGAAGTAAATCCACAGAAGATCCAAGCCGTACTGGACTTAAAGTCTCCCAGGACGGTAAAAGAAGTGCAAAGTCTAACCGGCAGATTGGCCGCGCTCAACCGATTCATCTCCCGAGCAACAGACAAGTGCCACCCCTTCTTCAAAGTCATCAAGAAGGCCAAAAAGGAAATCGACTGAACGCCAGAATGCGAGGAAGCCTTCCTACAGTTAAAACAATACCTAACACAGCCCCCACTTCTAGCAAAACCACTCCCAGGGGAAACCTTATACTTGTACTTTGCTGTCTCAGAGCATGCAGTAAGTTCGGTACTAATACAAGAGGTCGACAAGGTCCAAAGGCCATTATATTATGTCAGCAAAGCTCTGTTAGATGCTGAGACTCGATATCTGGTACATGAACTGGTCACCCTGTCATTGATCACTGCAGCCCGGAAATTACGACCATACTTCCAAGCCCATCCTATTGGGTTTTACACCGATTATCCCTTGAGACAGATTCTGCAGAAACCAGAAGTTTCGGGCAGGTTAATGAAGTGGTCGGTAGAGTTAAGTGAACACGACATTTCTTACCTCCCAAGGGTGGCAGTAAAAGGGCAGGCTTTGGCAGATTTTGTCGCGGAATTCACAGAACCCCAGGTCTTGACTGTGGGGTAAGGCAAATGGGAGATGTCAGTAGACAGATCTGCCAGCTCACAATGCAAGGGAGCTGGAATCGTGTTGAAGAGCGACAAAGGTGAAGAGGTGTTGTTCGCCCTGAGGTTCGCCTTCGAGGCCACAAACAATGAGGCAGAGTATGAGGCAATTTTGGCCGGTCTTAGGCTATGCACGGTGGTGGGAGTCCACGCTGTAGTGGTAAGAAGTGACTCTGAGCTGGCTGTTCAGCAGCTGAAAGGAGAATTCCAAGCCAGGGAGCCGAGTATGATAGCCTACTTGGCTGAGGTAAAAAGGTTGGTGGAAAGAATGGGGAACGTGCACTTTGAGCAAATCAGTCGAGAAGACAACTATGAGGCAGACTCCTTGGCACGGCTCGCATCTTCGATAAAAACAGAGAACCCCAGAATAGTCCCTCTAATATACCTCCGAGAAAAGAGCGTGGGAGAACTCGAAGTAAAAGTATTGGATAAGGAAGGCGAAACCTCGTGGACACAACCAATTAAGAGGGGAGACACCCGAGGACAAGAAGAAAGCCAGAAAGCTAAAATTCAAAAGCACCAAGTTTTCCCTGATCGAAGGGGTGCTCTACCGGAGGGGCCACACAGTGTAGGGGTTTTAGGGGCTAAATCCGGTAACGCAGCGGAAACGGTGGAAAATCAAATTTTCCGATTTCAAAAATTTTTCTCGGATTAATTAAATAAACATATTTATTTAATATTCCAATAATAAATTATGAAAATAAAATTCAATAAATCATATTTAGGTGAATTTACCGAATTGCCCTTACACTTGGTATTTTGTTTATTTTAGTCCGAAATTGATCAAATCAATCTTGAATGATTCTAAATCATTTCTAAGATGAACTTAGCATGTTCAAAACATCAAAACACCAAGGCAACACAAAATCCCAATTTTAAGCCATTTGGCCAAATGCTCCTAAAGGGGGGGATTTGTGCATTTTGTGATTTCATGCTTCAAAACACATCAATATGTAATCCAATCAACATGAAACTTTATATACATCATATACACATCCTTATACACAACATAAATGAAAAGCCCCAAATTTGGAAGTGGTCATGAACCCTAATTTTTCAATTTCTTCAAATTGGACAAATTAGACCAAATTGGTTAAATCAATTACTTTAATCATCATTCTTCCATCCAATCAAAGCCTCAACACAATGAAACAACTCAAGATCAAATCTAGGTCATCTTAGAGTGGGTCAACAACTCTAGATTAGCAACTAGGTTTCCAAAACCATAAAAGAATGCTTATAACTACAATATTCATAAGCTTCCATCATCATACATGCTCAACACTTTCAACAAAACTTCCATCATCAAAAACACAAAGAATAAAGAAAAGAATAACATAAGAACATCACAAGATGTAACCTAGATCCTAAGGAACATTTTCCTTTCTAATAGTAAGTTGAAGAAACTTACTAAAATCCAAGCTTTTCTTTGTTTTAGCCTTTCTTCCTCTCAAGCTTTCTTTATTTCTTTTAATGGAGTTTATGTCAAAAGTGTATTAGGTTAACATTTCAAATGAAATGAAAACTATATACTTGCCCAAAAAAGGCCTTGGCCGAAAATGGCCATTAGTATATACCAAATTATCAATTTCAATTTCATTCCATTTTAATTTGATCAAGTTGATTAAATATCTAAAAACCACTTTATTAGATATTTATCACTTGGTCAACAAAGGCAACTAAGCCTTAAAAACAAATATCTAAATCTTAAAATATTTATATTTTAATTAATTTAATCATTTAACAATTAAATAATTAATTAATTAATTAATTAAATACAAATATATTAAATATATGTATTATATTTACAATAAATATTAAATACATATATACATTTATGATATTAGTCAAATATCTCAATTTGACTATTAATTAATGTGTATTTAAATTAATCAAGTATTAAATGTAAATACACAATAATTAAGGAAAGGACTATCGGGTCCCTAAGCATGTATTTTGCGTTTAACCTTTAAACAACTTTATAAATAATCAATATTATTTATATGTGTTGCTCTAGTGCTCTACGACTATATTTCATTATTGAGACTCTCTAGATTCAGGTATATCCGTCACAAAATCCAATTTCGTGTCCATAATTTATCCCCCCGTAAATTATGACGACCACAGATAAACTAGCTGAATCATACAGGTCGAGGTCATTGCATACGTATAATCCCTCCGTCACAGGTATCCAGATAATCCCAGAGATATAGATGTAAACGTCAAATCTCTATAGGTATTATCTCGTCGACGTATCTATTAGCAATCTTTAAATAACACTCGGAACTTACTTCCGAAGTATACTGTGGCCACAGATTTAACAGACTGCTAATTATATATGGACTACCTATGCTCTGTACACAGAACTGACGGATCCTATCTTGACACACACAGGATATCCTGAGGATCGGTCCACACCCAACGAACAGGAGGAGGTCTGATCTAAATAGATCGGTGACATGACTGCCATTTAAGTGTGGAGGATGTCTCATACATCCACAGTGGTGTCTTAAGTCGAAGGACCACTATGCTACTCAACCCGAGAAGATTCTTATTGACGTTGGTGTACCATCCATTAAGAATCTTCGGTGAGCCGTTCAGTGTTTATACACTATAAACACCTACATGTCTATACGAGTCTCTCCAGACTCATGGTTCATTGGGATAAACCATCGGACCATGTCTCGATATACGACATGTACTGGTCTCAACGGATTTGACTAACCGACCCGTGTTAGCAAATCTTGACCAGGAACTATGTTTGATAATATATATATAACAGTGACACTTCCCAATGTCAATTACAAACTCTCTTTGTAACTGTGTACTGTATTATATATTATCGGGCCTTTGTCTAATATATACATATCACTAAACCACATTTAGTTTCAATCTAATAGTAATTAGATCGAATACGTATATAAGAAAAAGAGGTGCAACCATAAATAAGTAATATTATGGAATAAGTGGATGTTCGTATTCATGAATCAGACATAAATACGGTCCGGATTGGCGCTCTGGGCACCAACCCCAACAATTTCTCCCACTTGCTCTAGTGCCAATCCACGGTATCATATACACATCTCAATGTGTATCGTATGCACATGGCCCTCAAAAGCTCACTCAGTACTTAAGTGGTAGGCAACAAAAAGCAGGTCCGCTATGACATATTGAGTTTGTCAAACAAACTCCATCGTTTCTCATAGTCAGCATCATTCATATTTTGTAGAATCTAAATTATACATTAATATGAAATGGATGCTATATCTGTATTATGCTACAGCTACTAAGTTGTCCAATTATTTAGGGATCAAATCCAAAAATACTATGAGGACAACCGCAAGCACAACACCAATTTAAAACTTCTAATTTATAAGGTCACTATGCAACTTCATAAGTCAATACTTCATAAGTTGCATCTAATTCCACTGAAAAAATGGAATCATGCGAGACACTCCCACTGCAACTTTTGAGACTCTTTATAACGTCATAATTAGTCTCAAAACTAATATGACCCTAATGGTTGCAGACTGTATTCTCCATGAATTAGAAACTCGTTCTCAATATCTCAAGGATCACAAAGAACGTGTTTCAAGATCCATCATATGGTCTATAGGATATCAAAATAACTCGTAACAATTACGATTAAATCGATATCTACAATCGCACATTATAAAGCATTTATTATGTCATCATCAAATGATAGATAAGATTGATTAGACATTCTAATCAATATCTCTTTCGAAAAAGGAATCATCCTTTACGAAAGATGAATACTTTATATAAGACACACAATAACTGTCCAACAGTTATACTAACTGTCATACAGATAGCCTAGTAATGTCTTTTATTAGATCACATCTAATGTACGAATAATATGAGTATCTCACAAGTCTCTTGGTTTTATATCTTATATAAAACTTTATATCGTATATAACAGAGACTACTCCCACTGTTTTCACGGAGTAAAGAAGACTTAGGTAAACCTTTTTACCTCACAAACATCTCATTATTACTATAATAATGATAATGTTGTTAGGATATATAACACTAGAAAGTAATTTGTACGCTCCCACTAACCCTTTTATCACATATGTATTCTATATACTTTGACAAGATCAGACAATCTGACGATATCAAAAATAGAGAACACATATTTCTGGAAGACTTATCCGAGTCTACAATAGGCTCTGTAAGCTAGCACAAAACTGCGATCTCAACAGAACACAAACTCTAGGGCCATTCCAGAATGAACTCTTCAAACAAAGAAATCACAACTGATCTCTTATCTGAATAAGTCATTCAAAAAATGCCACTTTGCATTCTTTAGTTAAAATGTACAGTTTTATATTAACATTAACCAATATATCTCTAATTGTTCATTTAGTGTGACTAGAGATAAGTTTTCTCAGAATCTACAATAGATTGCTGAGTATAACTTTTCTCACTGTCATACTGTAAAGGTTAAACCTTTAACAAGCTCACACTGCTTTTGCTGCGCAAACAATTAGCACATATCATGAACTAATTCATAATGAAAGCTTAATCAAGTTCAAAACTTGATCGTAGTAAGCTATGGACAATCTTAGATCTATGGTTCAATGGTGAACTTCCAGAATCGATATCAAATATCGCTTCCATTATAAGTTATAGGATAATTTTCTTCAATAAGAAAACAACATAACCATTAAGTATCAAATACTCGTAAATGATTCTGATATCCTATTAGACTTATATGGAAGATGTATAAGGGTTGTTTCATCTTATTAATTACGTAGTTCCATTTATAATTTATCATTCTCACATTTGACTTCAATAAGTCAAGTCTTTTTCTACAATAATTAACATCAGATGTTACACACCAAGTAATAAAATAATTTTATTACTTAGGATTGTAGGAAAGATATTCTATTAAATAGAATACAATATTCTATTAAACAGAATAAACAATAAACTTTTACTTATACCTCCAAGGTGTAAGTAATTTCCATTATATAACTATTATATAAAAGAAACATTCAAATCTTAAACTTTTCAAGATTCAGATTTTCTACCTATACATATCATATATGTAACTGTAGAAATTAATGGAACATTAATTAAAGAGATGAATTAGTGTTATTGGAGCATAACCCCAAGAGTATTGAAACTAATTCGGTAACATTCAATATCAAACGAATCAAATCATATAAGATTCGATTGCTCCCACTACTCAATTCCATCAAGATGGAATCGTGGAAGAATATATTGAATAATGAATAATATTCACTGAATAACCTTAGAACTAATTGCTTTAAATTCAAATGTTTGATCGTATCAAAGATCTTTGAACAGTTCAAAGACATGTAATGAATTTTAAGGATCAAGTTTTCAAAATACTTCAGATTGAATATATTTGAACAAGTCAAAAATGTTCAATCTACGTTTCATCAGAACAGATTGAAAGTTCTTGATACTTTCAAGACTTTCAATATGTGTTCCTTCAGAAACACGTAACTAAGTTATGACAATTCATCAACTAAGTTACGAAATAAAGAAAACTACCTTAAGCAATTATTATTTATTAAACTACATACATCCAATGTATCAGTTAAATAATTTTGGTGGTCCAATGACAATCATTGGTTAAACGAGATCTTAATCACTTTCCTGAATACAATATTCATTAAATGGATAAGGATGTGTGGTGTGATCTCGTATCAAACCATCATTTACCATACGGAATAAGCATCTAATGTTTAAGTGATTAAACTCATAAAGCACCGTTCTAAATTATTTATATTACCGAATAATTTTTCTTAATGTTTATCTTTACGTCAATGACACTACTAGTTATATTTAAAATATATATAACAATTGTTTATTAAGAACAAGTAACTATCCAATAGTCGCAAGTTCCGATATCAAATATCAAAACAATCGTTAACTAATATTTTTAAACAACTAGACGGGAGATCTGGTATCCAATACCTATAGTTGTAGTATTTGTGAAAATCGATATTTTCTATACACATCTCCTTTCTTTAGCTTTACTATTTGCATTCAACTATTCACAACAATTGTAAATAATTGATTAGCACATCGTGTCGGACACATTGCCTCTAAAGGTAATTAAAGCTAAGAAACGTCATTACTAGATAAACAAATACCTAATAGGGCTTTCTTAATGCCAGTCAAGAATCTCGAGACATGAACTAATTCAAGTCAATTCTTACTGCATAAGAAACTATTATCTCTAAGGTATTATATCCTAACATGGATATCTATCTAGATTATCTATCATGACTTAGAAACTAAGTCATTAACCATCTTTATTTTTGAAGAAAATCGGAACGAAAGTTCCCGATGGTTTTAGACCAATCTAATAATATCATAGTCTAGTAGTATCTAGAACCTATTCTAGAATAACTGCAACCAAGAGTCAAGTCAGATAACATATCAAAATATGTGTGCAGTGAATTAAAAGTTTAATTCTATCTAATATAGATTAAGGAAAACAAACAAGCGGCTATTTCCATAATAATACATACTGTCAAAGTTAATGAATTTTTAAACTTAGCAGTGCCTCCCACTATTTTACGTAATACCGTAATCCCCTACGGAAAAATGAGAATTCAATAATTAAATCGAATTCCATAATGGGAAGTGGACCCCATGAATATATTTCGACTCACAGCAGAGGCACGGTCTCGCCTACGTATATTCACAGGTAGACAACTCATTGTCAATCACTCACTAGTGACTCCGAGGTTTCGGTCCTGGTCGTTTCTCGTTGTCGCTGCTAAGGCAGGCCCACAAGGAGACGTACCAAGGTTAAACTCATCAATGATAAACTCAAGTTACTTGCGTAACCCTGACAGCTAGGGCACGTTCAGGATTCCGCTTTCGCTTGAATTTATCTAGTATCTAATATACATCCGGCATAAATAAATCTCTATCGGATACACCCTCACAGCAGAGGCACAGTCTCGGATGTAGTCATGGAAAAATATTTATAAACCGTATTGATAAGACGGACCAAGAAACAAGTATTCCAAATACTAGTTACTTTAAAACCTTATTAAGCGGGGATATTTCATTAAGTGTCATACACCCTAAATCTAATCAAATTAGATTATAACAAGCATGTATAAAGTCAAGAAAACATGATTGAACATTGAATAAAACAAGCTAATCATTTTATGGAGGCCTAGAATCAGACTCGCTCTGATACCATTTTGTAGGGGTTTTAGGGGCTAAATCCGGTAACGCAGCGGAAACGGTGGAAAATCAAATTTTCCGATTTCAAAACTTTTTCTCGGATTAATTAAATAAACATATTTATTTAATATTCCAATAATAAAATTATGAAAATAAAATTCAATAAATCATATTTAGGTGAATTTACCGAATTGCCCTTACACTTGGTATTTTGTTTATTTTAGTCCAAAATTGATCAAATCAATCTTGAATGATTCTAAATCATTTCTAAGATGAACTTAGCATGTTCAAAACATCAAAACACCAAGGCAACACAAAATCCCAATTTTAAGCCATTTGGCCGAATGCTCCTAAAGGGGGGATTTGTGCATTTTGTGATTTCATGCTTCAAAACACATCAATATGTAATCCAATCAACATGAAACTTTATATGCATCATATACACATCCTTATACACAACATAAATGAAAAGCCCCAAATTTGGAAGTGGTCATGAACCCTAATTTTTCAATTTCTTCAAATTGGACAAATTAGACCAAATTGGTTAAATCAATTACTTTAATCATCATTCTTCCATCCAATCAAAGCCTCAACACAATGAAACAACTCAAGATCAAATCTAGGTCATCTTAGAGTGGGTCAACAACTCTAGATTAGCAACTAGGTTTCCAAAACCATAAAAGAATGCTTATAACTACAATAGTCATAAGCTTCCATCATCATACATGCTCAACACTTTCAACAAAACTTCCATCATCAAAAACACAAAGAATAAAGAAAAGAATAACATAAGAACATCACAAGATGTAGCCTAGATCCTAAGGAACATTTTCCTTTCTAATAGTAAGTTGAAGAAACTTACTAAAATCCAAGCTTTTCTTTGTTTTAGCCTTTCTTCCTCTCAAGCTTTCTTTATTTCTTTTAATGGAGTTTATGTCAAAAGTGTATTAGGTTAACATTTCAAATGAAATGAAAACAATATATACTTGCCCAAAAAAGGCCTTGGCCGAAAATGGCCATTAGTATATACCAAATTATCAATTTCAATTTCATTCCATTTTAATTTGATCAAGTTGATTAAATATCTAAAAACCACTTTATTAGATATTTATCACTTGGTCAACAAAGGCAACTAAGCCTTAAAAACAAATATCTAAATCTTAAAATATTTATATTTTAATTAATTTAATCATTTAACAATTAAATAATAATTAATTAATTAAATACAAATATATTAAATATATGTATTATATTTACATTAAATATTAAATACATATATACATTTATGATATTAGTCAAATATCTCAATTTGACTATTAATTAATGTGTATTTAAATTAATCAAGTATTAAATGTAAATACACAATAATTAAGGAAAGGACTATCGGGTCCCTAAGCATGTATTTTGCGTTTAACCTTTAAACGACTTTATAAATAATCAATATTATTTATATGTGTTGTTCTAGTGCTCTACGAGTATATTTCATTATTGAGACTCTCTAGATTCAGGTATATCCGTCACAAAATCCGATTTTGTGTCCATAATTTATCCACCCATAAATTATGACGACCACGGATAAACTAGCTGAATCATACAGATCGAGGTCATTGCATACGTATAATCCCTCCGTCACAGGTATCCAGATAATCCCAGAGATATAGATGTAAACGTCAAATCTCTATAGGTATTATCTCGTCGACGTATCTATTAGCAATATTTAAATAACACTCGGAACTTACTTCCGAAGTATACTGTGGCCACAGATTTAACAGACTGCTAATTATATATGGACTACCTATGCTCTGTACACAGAACTGACGGATCCTAGCTTGACACACACTGATATCCTGAGGATCGGTCCACACCCAACGAACAGAGGAGGTCTGATCTAAATAGATCGGTGACGTGACCGCCATCTAAGTGTGGAGGATGTCTCATACATCCACAGTGGTGTCTAAGTCGAAGGACCACTATGTACTCAACCCGAGAAGATTCTTATTGACGTTGGTGTACCATCCATAAAATCTTCGGTGAGCCGTTCAATGTTTATACACTATAAACACCTACATGTCTATACGAGTCTCTCCAGACTCATGGTTCATTGGGATAAACCATCGGACCAAGTCTCGATATACGACATGTACTGGTCTCAACGGATTTGACTAACCGACCCGTGTTAGCAAATCTTGACCATGAACTATGTTTGATAATATATATATATATAACAGTGACACTTCCCAATGTCAATTACAAACTCTCTTTGTAACTGTGTACTGTATTATATATTATCGGGCCTTTGTCTATATATACATATCACTAAACCACATTTAGTTTCAATCTAATAGTAATTAGATCGAATACGTATATAAGAACAAGAGGTGCAACCATAAATAAGAAATATTATGGAATAAGGGGATGTTCGTATTCATGAATCAGACATAAATACGGTCCGGATTGGCGCTCTGGGCACCAACCCCAACAATTTCTCCCACTGCTTTAGTGCCAATCCACGGTATCATATACACATCTCAATGTGTATCGTATGCACATGGCCCTCAAAAGCTCACTCAGTACTTAATGTGGAGGATATCTCATACATCCACAGTGGTGTCTCAAGTCGAAGGACCACTATGCTACTCAACAGAATTCTTATTGACGTTGGTGTACCATCCATTAAGAATCTTCGGTGAGCCGTTCAGTGTTTATACACTATAAACACCTACACGTCTATACGAGTCTCCCAGACTCATGGTTCATTGGGATAAACCATCGGACCAAGTCTCGATATACGACATGTACTGGTCTCAACGGATTTGACTAACCGACCCGTGTTAGCAAATCTTGACCAGGAACTATGTTTGATAATATATATATATAACAGTGACACTTCCCAATGTCAATTACAAACTCCCTTTGTAACTGTGTACTGTATTATATATTATCGGGCATTTGTCTAATATATACATATCACTAAACCACATTTAGTTTCGATCTAATAGTAATTAGATCAAATACGTATATAAGAACAAGAGGTGCAACCATAAATAAGTAATATTATGGAATAAGGGGATGTTCGTATTAATGAATCATACATAAATACGGTTCGGATTGGCGCTCTGAGCACCAACCCCAACACACGGTACCCCTCCTGAGATGTTTAGCGGAAGAAGAGGCCGATTATGTACTCAGGGAAATTCATGTGGGCATCTGTGGGAGTCACGCCGAAGGACAATCGATTGCCTTTAAAGCTTTAAGGCAAGGGTTCTATTGGCCAACTATGCATCAGGAGGGCATGAGAGGCCCAGAAATGCGAAGGATGCCAAAAAAAATGCCAATATTCACCACCAGCCAGCAGAGCAGTTAACCACATTGTCCAGTCCCTGGCCATTCGCTCAGTGGGGCTAGATATCATCGGACCAATGCCAAGGGGACGAGGACATGCGAAGTACGCCATTGTGGCCATAGACTATTTCACCAAATGGGTGGAAGCCGAACCCCTATCCACCATCGTAGAGAATTAGGCTACGGAGTTTCTAACGAAAAATATTATCTGCAGGTTCAGAATCTCTCGAGCCATCATCACGGATAACAGAAAGCAGTTCGATAGCAAAGTCTTCCGGAAGCTCTGTGAAGACCTCCAGATCGCCTTACGATTCACCTCACCAGCCTATCCCAATTCAAATGGGCAGGTTGAGGCCACAAACAAAACCATTAAGGCAAATCTTAAGGCTCGGCTCGGATCCTTCAAGGGCTTATGGGTTGAGGAATTACCGGAAGTGTTGTGGGCACACCGGACAACCTATAAAAACTCCACAGGGGAAACTCCGTTTGCCTTATCATACGGATGCGAAGAAGTCATCCCAGCAGAGATCGGAATGACTACCCACAGGGTCCGTCATTTTGAGGACAAACGAAATGAAGAACTTATCAGAAGTCACCTCGATCTAATCGAAGAAAAGAGGGAGAAGTCGGCTATGAAAACAGCAATCTATCAACAAAGAATGGCCCGCTTCTACAACAAAAGAGTTCGGACCCGTGCCTTTCTTCCAGGCAACTTGGTATTAAGAAAGGTCACCCTGAACACCCGAAGGCCGGAGGAAGGCTCATTAGGCGCCAAATGGGAAGGGCCCTACAAAATTGTAGAGGTGTTAAGGCCAGAGGTCTACATTTTAGAACAGATGGACGACACCCGATTAAGGAAACCTTGGAATGCCGAGATGCTAAGAAAGTATTTCCAATAGATTCCATTTCTTTCTTTTTTTTTTGCAGCAACCCAACAAGGGTTAAGAGCACAGTGTAAAACCTCTCTCGAAATACCCCGTAGAGAGTTGTAGAGAGGGTAGTAAGTCCCCGAATATGAATAAAACTTTCTCTTTCCAAAAAAGAAAATTTCCACCCACTATTTTAATTAAAATTGAAAGCCATATTCAAAATTCTGGGGACATACTCGATACGGAGGGATGATCAGAGGTCGAGGCATCAAACCCATGACATACCGATCACAAATGCTACCATAAAAATCCCGGGCATAGACGATCCGACCTAACTCGCTCCATTTTCAAAAATCAAGACCACATCAAGGGATAAGAAGTATAAAGGAGCACGAGAACCCTTCTCAGTAGCCGGAGCGCAACTACCCTACAACTTATATTTATGGGGGACATTCCAAGATAGTAATCACGGGGAGGGAGTGCCCCCGTAGGATAACCTGCCTGACCGATTTGGGAAATACAACGCAAGGAATGCGTTCCCATATATTTTGCCTACCTAATGGATCCGTGAGAAGCATAGCACGGGGATGGATGATGCCCCCGTGGCGATTGCTTACTCCAGTGTTACCAAACATAAGGAGGAAAATGTCCTTAATGTCTCGGACACTCTTTGATCCCTATTTCCTTGATCATTCGGATCCATGAGAAGCATAACACGGGGATGGATGATGCCTCTGTGGCGATTGCTTACTCCAGTGTTACCGAACATAAGGAGGAAAATGCCCTTAATGTCTCGGACAATCTTTGATCCTTATTTCCTTGATCATTCGGATCCGTGGGAAGCATATCACGGGGATGGATGATACCCCCGTGGCGATTGCTTGCTCCAGTGTTACCGAACATAAGGAGGAATACGCCCTTAATCTCTCGGACACTCTTTGATCTATATTTCTTTGATTATTTGGATCCAAGAGAAGTATAGCACAAGAAGAGATTGTGCCCTTGTAGCGTATGCTTGCTCCAGCGTTGTAAGGAGGAGCCCTTGAACAGTACACAGGCTCCATGGAGACATGAAGTATAGATGATGTGCCCTTATCATTTTAAACGCTCTTTGATCCAAATCCTAGTTCGCCGGGACTCTGAATTGAAAGGTTCAGAATTGTGTTTTGGAGACCTCAAACAGGACGCTGTTTTGAGGCATCCTTGCTGTTGTTTTTGGATAAGTGTAAAATCACCATCGCGTTTTGATTTCATCTTCCAAGGTTTTGTTTTCGTTTTCATTAGGTTTGACAAGGGGACGCCCATGCCAAAACTGATAGGGCTTCAAAAGAGGATCCACTTCCCTTCTGAATAAAACCCAAAGGATTAATCGGCTCGGGGCTGGATTCGTTCCGCCGAGGCCACTTGGTTAATCGGCTCGGGGCTGGATTCGTTCCGCCGAGGGCACTTGGTTAATTGGCTCGGGGCTGGATTCGTTCCGCCGAGGGCACTTGGTTAATAAGCTCGGGGCTGGATTTGTTCCGCCGAGGCCATCTGAATGATCGGCTCGGGGATGGATTCATTCCGTCGAGACCCTTACTATTTCTTTGAGCTCGGGGTCGGGCCACGTCCCACCGAGTCAATCTTTTGGACTGGGGATGCAACATTCCCCCAGGGCCAAGTATTTCTCTCAGCTCGGGGTCGGGTCACGTCCCACCGAGTCAATCTTTTGGACTGGGGACGTAACATTCCCCCAGAGCCAAGTATTTCTCTCAGCTCGGGGTCGGGTCACGTCCCACCGAGTCAATTTTTTGGACTGGGGACGTAACATTCCCTCAGGGCCAAATATTTCTCTCAGTTCGGGGTCGGGTCACGTCCCACCGAGTCAATTTTTTGGACTGGGGACGTAATATTCCCCCAGGGCCAAGTATTTCTCTCAGCTCGGGATCGGTTCACGTCCCACCGAGTCAATTTTTTGGACTGGGGACGTAACATTCCCCCAGGGCCAAGTATTTCTCTCAGCTCGGGATCGGTTCACGTCCTACCAAGTTAATCTTTTAAACTAGGGACGTAACATTCCCTCAGGGCCAAGTATTCCTACTAGCTCGGAGTCGGGTTTTCATTCCACTAAATGATTTCATTTTCAGCTCACGGGCGGGTCTCAAGTGATCGCTTGGAGCGAGGCATTCAGAGCAAATTTCGAAAGACAAAAAGAGTAGAACAGAAACACATAAAATATATATTGAAGTATAGTTATGAAAAGTTATTACAAGAGAAGTGAAATATGCCTAAGTTCACACAGGGCCCCGTTCGGGTTACCCCTTATCAGTCAGCCCGCACAAGAGCATGAGGTTCTTCGTCGGTAGGCTCAGAGGGCGGATGGCTTGGCTGGCCTCGGAAGGAAGGACAATAGCTTCCACGTCGACAACTGGGGGGCCCCCGACAATTGCGGCTTCAGGAGCAGGAACATGAGCCTCAAACCGAACCTCTTCAAGAGCAGGAGCCTCAGGTCGGTCCTCTTCAGGAGCCGGGGCGATCGAAATAGGATCGGGGTCCATCACTTATTCGGGAGAAAGGGGCAGCCATTCTTTAAACTCCTCTTCTGAGATTTCCCCTTGCAGAAGCGGATGGCCGCGTGGATATGCCCCATATCAAGGCTGGGCAATACCATCGGGATGATCTCGGCGCAGTCCCCGACCCCCTCAAGTCGGATTGCGTCCCTCTCGACCTCCCACTCAGCTTCCTTCCTCTTGAGCTCGTCCCGGGCCCGCACCAGCTCTTCATCTTTGGCCCTCAGCTTAGATTCAACGCTGCGCACTTCCACCTGTAGGATCTTGTTGTCGGCTTGGGCAGCCTCCAAGTCCTTCTTGGCGGCATCAATATTTTTTCTCTCCAGAGAGGCAGCAGCCCGAAGAGCTTTGTTTGTTGTATGGGCCTCAACAGCAGCCAGCTCCAGATTTTTTATGTTTTCTTCTTTGCGGACCAGCTCGGCTTCCGTTTCAGAGAGTCGGTTTTGAAGCCTCTGGGCTTGGCCGCCCTCGGACAAAAGGCTCAGGAGAAGGTCTTTGTTCTTAGCCGTGAGGTAATTCGCCTGCCGAAAAGAAATGGAAAGTCAATAAAAAAAAATTGGACCGTGGACTCATAATGAAAACGGGGAAGTGCGACTACCTTGGCCATTTGGGAGCAAATCTCTGTAACCACGTCCTCGGGAGAGATATCTTCATATCTTGGAATCTTCTCCGCAGAGACTGCCTCGACCAATTCATTAATAGCCGGCACCAGGTGAGAAGTGGCCTCCCTGATATCATTGCCAAGGTCTTCCACGCCAAGGATCACGGCACCCTTCCGTTTTTTGGAGGGACCCTCCGGCGTTCTCTTTTCCTGCCGAGCAGTCTGTTTCTTGCTCATGACTCGTTCTTCCTCCATCTCCCGTCTCAGCTCGGCTTCCTCTGCACCGAACGGACGCTTCCTTTTTCTGGTAGGTTTTGAGGGGCTGTCAGGTCAGGCAGTACCCATCGGCGGTGCCCCGGAGGATGAAGATAAGCCTTGAGTGGACGGCAGGGTGGACTCTTCAGTCACTTTCTTAGCATCAGAGGACTCAGGCCGTTTCCGAGAGGGTCTGGCTACGACATGGCCGGTCTTCTTTGTCGCACTGGTCATCCGACCAAGGTATTTTGGTCTCATCGACATACCTGAAAAAGCAAAGGCAAAAAAGGTGGTCAGTCCGGAACTTGAATAAATCCAAAGTCAGCATCATACCTAGTAAACATGGAAATTGGTTAGAAAAACAGTAAGAAACTACCTATCCGACCCGGGACCTTCGGAGGAACGGTCCGAATAAGGCCCGACTCAGCAAAGGCCGCGTCATTTACCAACTCCCTCCAATGGTCGGCATATCGCCGAGCCCAGTATACCCGCCTCCGGACCTGACGGGAGACCTTAGGAGCATCCCTCCAACAAACTGGGAGGAATCAAAGAAGTTAGAATCCTAGCATAGAAACTAAGGGCATGAACGATAAATGTTAGACTCATGACCTCCCGCTCTGAAGATGTCCGGGACCGAAACCTCTTCTTCATATGATCTCAGGACCCGTCCCAAATCTCCGGTGGCCCATAACCAAAGATCTTTGAAGTTTTTGTTGGAGTCGGGGAGTTTGCAGACAATATTTGACGAGTCGGCATAAACAGAAAGGTAGTACCAACCATGGTGAGTTTTTGGGTTGGCCTTCAACTGGTATAATCTCTTCACTTCTTCAAGAGAAGGTTCACCGAGCCCCGCCCGATGCCAAACTACATGTAACCCGGCCAAGATCCTCCAGCTATTCAAACTTAATTGGCAAGGGACGACCTCCATCTCGGCCAGCATCCAGGCGAAATAACGTTGGATTGGTAGCCGGAGTCCGCACTCAAAGAAAGCCGGAAGAAGAGCTACCGAACCTTCATCGGGTTGACTGGCACGATCACATGGAAGAAGGACTTCAAGAACAATGTCTATCGGGATGTCATATCGCTGCCGGAGTAGTGCTAGATCGTCCTCAGTTATCTTGGAAGGCCGATCCATGTCCAAAGCCGAGCAGTCAAGATCACCGGGCTCTGGATCCTTCCGAGGAATTCTCTGATGGTAAGAATCTTTTTCAATTTCGGAAGGGGTAAGGGTAGTATCGAGGTCTTCTATACTGGGTGCTCCCGAGCTCGAGGAAAGCTCTTCAGCAATGGGAGTCGAAGGTTTAGCAGGGTTTGCAGAGGAAGACCTGTCGTCAGACATCCTTGACATCCGAGAAATAAAAATGGGGAATGTTAGTTTACAGCTAATTTCTGAAACGACCGGGGATTTCATAGTTACCCTGAGTATCCGGGAAAACTAAGACCTGTAAGTTCTAAACGCCCTAGCAACATCCGTCAAAACCATAAATTTATCCCTAGCAACATCAAGCAAAACATAAAACAAGGAGGTCGTTCAAGAGACTTACTTGATCTTTCTTGAAGACTGGAAAAACGCAATGGAGAGCTTCGGTTGCACTAAATCGGACGTTTCGTAGTCGGAGAAAAGAGAATTTTCGTAGTCGATGAAATTCTGCCAAACAGATACAAGGTAATCGATTCGTCTTCTTATAGTCACGTCAGAGTAGTTGTGACCGTCAGATCATAAAAGGGACTCGGATGTGCGCCATGTGTCGACTTCGAAAGAATTTTGATAGAGTTAAAATGAGCGGTTGAGATTAGATGTATTTCGGTATCAACAATGAACGGTTGATTGTGTTTGCTTTTGGCGGGAAACCGGAAGATGCTCGACAAGTGTGAGGTTGGGGTTAAAACCCTAAAAGTGATTTGATGGGCATTTAAACGGATGTGACGTGTACGCGTCTCGAGAAGGAGTCTCCGAAAGGGCGGAGAAAAGATTTTGTTTTGGCGGGAGAAAGGAGTCGAACCGAGCACCTTGTTTGAACCTAGGACATTGTGGTAGCACGACAATAAAACTTCTCTCTACAGAGGTCAGCCACCACTCCGTCAGAAAGACTATTTTTTTTTTAGTTCCCGGCACCAACTTGTATACTCGTTGGAACCGAGAACTAGGGGACAGATGTTGATGGTGTTTTCAGGTCCTATGTTATTTAAGCAGTACGGCAGGGGTAAAAAAGTAATTCCCTTCTTGGTCAAGATCATTAATGCCGACCCGACCACTAAGTGCTAAAAAGTAAGGGGCCGAGCACTTTATGATCGGTAACCGAACAATTGAGTTCGGATGACCGGGCAATTATCAGATCGGCAGAAGCATTCTCAGTTCAAAGGACCATTATGACCGACCTCATGAAGACCGAGTATGTGGCAAGACATGCTCCAGAAGATAAGATACCATACTTTTACGGATAAGATGACAAGCTATCCTACTTTCTTGGGGTAGACTGATGAGTTAGTGTCCTAATAGGATAAAGGAAGTGCAAATAGTTTTAAATTAGGAATCCTTATGGGAAAAAAAAATTGTCTCAACTAGGAAATTCTGGTAGGAGAAGGAATCTGATTTCTACACTATTATAAATAGGAGGGTAGAGTGTGCGTAAGAACCATCAGAATCAATATCAAGATCATTACGATCAGACTTGTAAACAAAAGAGAGACCAGAGAAGCATATCTCAGTAATAAAAATATCATCCGTTTTGTGCCCGTGGACGTAGGTTGGATCTGATCCGCCGAACCACGTTAAATCTCCTTATTGATTGGTGTATTTATCTGTCTTTTGCTAAATTTGCTTTTGGTTCCCTCATAACCAAATAAATTCACTATTGAGGGAAGATTGGCCTGGGGTAATATTCTCATTTTGTCATGAGACCAAAATCAGCCGTCAACAGTTATATTTGGGTCAAAATTAGGGATCTCAATTTTTATTTTTATTTTTTAAAAATAATATTCATCATTATTAAAAAAAAAATGTATCATTTATCGATAAAAGGGTCGCATATTTATAAAGTCGTCTTAGGCTCCTAAAACTGACAGGTCTCCTATTTGGTTCAATAGTCCATTACACTGCTAGTATGTAAAATGCCTTGAAATATTTCTCTTTCAATGTTTTATTTTTAAAAATTTTATATAATTTGACAATTTTACTCTAATCGGTATGGATAAATCAAATAAATGATACAAACAAAATAAAAAATCATTGCATGAATTATAAACTTTTTAACAAAAATTTTAAAGTTAATAATTTTAAAAATTTATTAAGAATATATGATAATTAACTTTTCATTTCCAAATTAACTTTTTTTAAAAATAAAAAAAAAAATTTATACTTTAATCAACAATAAATTCCCACAAAATTTTCTAATTTAATTTGGAAAATTAAATAATTAACAGTAATATTCCCGGTTAAAAACATATTTTTCATTAGTATTCAAACAGTTTCCTCTATAGAATATACACTTTACATGATTAATATATGTACTGTTTAATTTAAATAATAATAGGAAATGATTTTTTTTCCTTAATGAATCTTATTTAAATAATTCCAATAATTTTTTTTGTTTTTTTGTTTTTTCTTAAAATGAGTATTGGTTATTTATTTGAATTATCTAAATTTATCGGGTAAAACTATCAAATTAAGTGAAAATTGAGAAGCAAGAGTATGTTGAGAATATGGATATTGAGAAGCAAGAAGCATTGGAGTATTTTGTCAAATTATAAGGATTGTGAGGAAATATTGAACTAAAATGAAGTACATTTATCCTTCGAGGAATTAGAAAATCTTAAGAGTTGTGTCTGAATTATTTCATCAAATGATTGGAATAAACAAGAGATCTAATAAAATTAAATGACTAAAAAGCCCCATTAGAAATAGCTCTTCCTCTTCCTCACGCACACGTACTAGCTCGATACTTATGTGAAATCCCGCCCCACTAGCGTGATATTTTTCTTTTAAACGGCCAAGTTTGAAAACGCCTCTTACTAAGGAATATACTACTTATAAACTCATTCAAAATATCTCTTATTAAGAAGTTCATTACTTATAAACTCATTTTAACATCTTTCTTAAACAACGTAGGATGAGACAAGTATATTTTACACTATTTTTTCCATTCTACATAAGAAGATGGTCCAAAATATGCAAAAAGATAATGTGGACTTCATGCTGGAATCAAGCGTTGGAAAGAATTGAGTTGTTTTCATCTCAATTGTAACACCTCGGTCATTTTAGCATGTTCATTATGGTCATATAATTCATGCATGCTATGTTTTATGCACGTGAAGGGTCTGTGAATGGACCAACCTCGAAAAATCAAGTTTAGTCAAGATGTAGAAAATTCTATAAAGATTTAGTGAGTGAATGCTGAAATAAAGAAACGGAAAACCAATTAAAATAAACAAATCATTATGTCAAGTCAAATAAATGATGGAAAAGAAACATAATTCAAAATTTTACTCTAGCAAATAAATAAGCTTGAAAGGCAAAATCTAATCCTGAAAGAAATCACCAACTCATAGCCTGGGGGTAATGAACCTATGTAGTGGGACCTGGCACCGCGTAATTAATGGATCTGAATATTGAATCTGAATAAACCTTATAGGGGTGATCAATGCCCCATAAGGTGGTCTGAGCTATCCCGGGGCGAAAGCTGATGAGGGGACTAATCACTGGGTTTGAAAACAACTACACTTCAACAAAGTCATTTGAAACTATATATAGGTCTTAATTCATGAGAAATCTGAGATGCATTGTCATAAAGTTCTAAAAGGGGTGCTTAAAATATCAACATAAAGGAAATCATTCATATGTAAACTCAAGAGTCAAGATTATTAAAATAAATCGATAACAAACTATCAAAAGTGTAAATCTATAACAAACTGTAAATTTTTCATAAAACTAGCTAACATTGAAACAAGCATCCACTCACAAAATTAAGACACGACTCAAGGCTCTGGTGGTCGCGCTGAGCTCGAATGGCGATCTTGCGCTGGATCTACAAAACATAAAAGTCAAGTATAATCAATTATCGATAATATGTGAATCCTAGTCAAATACATGAATGACATGTGTGTGTATGCTGTCACGCTTAAAATGTTATTCTTCACTCCCAAGTATAAGATTGTCGAAGTAATAAAATAATCCGGTAAGTCCGAGGTCGATCTACAAGGAATAAATTTAGTATGATAAAGTAATAATCAGAGCGAAAAGAAAAAGATTTGTTTCATTTGAAGTTGTTTGGAGAATTTGAATTAGATGACAATAATAAGATAAAATATTGGGGTTATGAGATCCACCTTTAATATTTTAAATTTAGAAATCTCACTTTTATAATATATAAATTGTCATTATAACCCAATTAATTTACTTCGGGAATTAACTATGCCAAAACATATAAAACCAGCCATAAAGGCGGTAGTCATTTCTGTCGATAATTAGTCATACCAAGATACTAAATATGCCAAAACATGTAAAACCAGCTATAACGGTGGTAATATCATCTGTCTATAACAAGTCCAGTTAGGTACTCAATTATGTCAAATATATAAAACTAGCCATATAGGCGGTAGCAAAGTTTGTCAATAGTTAATCTAGTTCTCAATTAATTATTAATCTTTAAATTACAATTCATATATTATAATATAAGTGAGATTAATCTAAATTTTAATAATAAAAGTTTCACCCATTACCCCAGCAGAAAGAAATTAGCTACTCATACCGTAATTAAAAACACACATAATTTTATTAATAGAAGAAAAAAATACAAGAAAGCTTTAAAAAAATAAAACACACAAGAGCTAGAAATCTACAAATTTTCAGAGAAAACTATGGAATCCAGGCTGAAGAAAATGAGGTGCAGAGCACCTCTATTTATAGTTGAATTTGGAAATTGCTTCCACTAATGTCTCCACCAATTTCTCCACCAAACATGTCATCAAACACTCAACTAAACATGCAAGCATGTTTGGTGGAGAAATTGACAAATGTTTTTTTTTTTTTTAAGATTTGATATTTAACACACTTTGAAATCTTCATCAATTTCGATCTTGAAAATCTCAGAATTATAAAATCTTGTCAACAATAAAGTTGTAGATATTTGAGTTTTCTTTCATCTGGAACTAGAATTACTTCAATCCGATATCAGAGTAAAAAATTATTACCAAACTACGAACGTTACGCAGAGTTGGAATTTCCGAGGTTATACACTGTTAGAACGCTGTATTATATTTCCGGCCTCCAAAATCAAATGTCAAATCCATTTTTCTAGATATTCATCCAAAGTATTATTTCACCTACATAAAAGATAAAAATCACAATTAACATAAATATAATTATTATTTAACAATTGTGCTAAATTAAGGGGATTAATGAAACTACAAGTGTAAAATGATTAATTTTTCTTTTAATAAATGTGTATTTTTTAGTGTTCATCACACCCCAACCAGCTTATTACTATTCCCTAGTAATTTAAGCGAAAACTTATAAGAAATTTTTATCCAAGTTAATAATTATTTTATTTCTTTCTAAATAATCAAATAAGTAAATTCTCCTGTACTTTTTACCATTTTTCCATACACACATAAAACAAGGTATTAATCAATTTATTGTGCCCACAATATTCACAGGCTTTTTGAAAAAAAGAGTAATATTTTTGTCCTAAAATTATATTAGAGTTTACACCTTTTGGCAATGAAAGTTTATTTATAATTTTTTTTAATAAACTCAAGGTCTACCGTTTTACGCGAACAATCACTGTTTGCTGAGACATGATGTCCGATTACTGAGTAAAAACTTGATTATTATCAATATCATTTTAAACTAACTCAAGCTCTACTGTTTGACACGAACAATCACTGCTTGCTGAGGCAAGATGTTCGGTTACTAAGTAAAAGCATGGTCAATTTTTTTTACTAACTCAAGCTCTACCATTTTACGCGAACAATCACTACTTGTTGAGGCAAGATGTCCAGTTACTAAGTAAAAGCATGGTTAGTTTATTTTTTTTTTGAATGAAAACACAAATTCCATTGCCTTTAGGTGCTACCTCCAACAAATTAGAGAACTGAATATTTCAAAATTTTCACTTATAACCAATGATCATATGCTACTGTGTATGTTGATAATACCTATCAAATGAGTATATGAAGATCAAATTTAATCAATTTTATAGAGAATTCATAAATTTAAATAATTTAAAAGGAAATAAAAAAAACTTGTTACGAATTAAATTGAGATACGTCTCAGGAGCGAAAACTCCTTACACAGCCACCTCTGAACAACAATTCCACTTGGTTAGTTAAAAATTTGTTGTTAGTTTGTGTGTAGTTTGAAAACACAAAAGAAAATCAAAGCAAAATATGTTTTTTTTTATACACAAAATAACAACAAAGCAAAAATAATATAATAAAAACTTAAACACAATAATGAAACATAAAATAAAAACTAACTAGTCAACTATCCCCTCCCCCAAACAAATTGAGACATTGTCCCCAATGTCTGAATAAGTAGAAATAAAGTTTAGAAGACATTACCTGGTTAGTGTGGAATTGACAATTGAATCTACGACTAAAAAAATTATAGATTAAGATCCAGGTTTACTCTGCGCTTCTTGCCACGATCATTATCAGACTAGTTCAACTTGGAAAGAATATGGTCAATTTTTGGTTCATAAGCTAAGAGTTGGTCAATTAAATTATCATTTTTTCTTGCAGTTAGGAAGATATCTTTTACCAATTTTGAAATAAACCCATTTCTTCTGGCATCTTCAAGAAACACAAAAAGAAATCAAAAAATCCATCAACATTAAACAGTCCAATAGGTTTTTGGTGAATGTTCAAGTTCGCCCATGATGTCACTGTGAATATTTCTTCCAGTGTGTCCAAACCCACCTAGTAAAAAAATAAAAGCATCAACATGATTAATCATTTCAGTAAGTCTTTTAGACATACCTGAGACAATGCATTCTTCTCCATTTAATTTTCCGATGAGGTTTACGTCTGCCAAAGGTTTTGGAATGATCCCCAAAACTTGACTGCCACCATCTTGTACTGCCTTTGAAACATATCTCATCAATCCAAGATTACCACCGCCATATAATAAGTACATGTTTCTTTCTACCATAACTCTACCCAATTCTTTTGCAGCCTCAACAAATTATGGTTTAGTTCCAGAGATACCTACACAAAACACACAGATATTAGTGAATAGTCTTCTTGAAGTTGTCTCTATTTTTATTCGCTCTTATCTGAATGTATTGAAGAGAAGAATTACAAGCTGAATTTATGGATCCTGAAAAATGGTGAGTAATAAATGCACTAGTACCTGTAAAATGATAATTGTGAAATGAACAATAAAATAGATCGTGAAAGTCAAAAAGTTTAGATACTATCGGTGAAAATTAAAGTAAAGGAAATCAAAACACTAAATTAAAGTAAATCAAAATAATAATTGAAACAATATGTACAAATAATTGTGATTGTGGCTCACATCTTCCTTTGGTTTTACGTCCAGTAACGGCTTGAACGCACTCTATGGGTCGGGGATATGCTTCCCATCCAATTTTCTTATAAATGGGCAAATATGATCTTTTAAAGTCAGATTCACAAGACTGTATTGTTGTCTTTCTTTTTGAAATTGTGTATGCAAATTGTGAATTACTCGATGAACATGTCCATTATGATGCATCTCAAGAGTCAATGATATATCATCTAAAGACTCATTACTCAAGCCATCTCTAATGAATTGAATTTTATCTTCGCGATTGTCAAACACCATTCCTAAAGAACGACAACGAGTGTTGCATGTCCAACGTGTATATTTATAATAAACATCTAATCGTTTAGCTCTTCGTTTCTTAACATATGTGCTTTTCCCTAAACCAGGCATGTGAGAAATAAAAGAATAAAATGACTCACTGCCAAACTAACCCTTACTTTAATTACCCAACGAATATCACTAGGAATACCATAGATCATAAGAAGCCTCATTCTTTCGGTACGTGCGTTGTAAATTTTCATCAGAACATTTTGGGGGAGAGAAGGAAAATGATTGTGGAGTTTCATAAGAGTTTCTTCCATACCTTGATGGTTCTAATCTGGAGGTATTTTTCCTTCTTGATCACTTGTAAGAGAGGAATAACTTCCCACATGAAAAGTTTGTTCATCTCCAAGAAATGCATTCTTCAATTTTCCTGGCAAATGCTTCAATTCCAAATTAGGTGATTCCTTATGTTTTTCATCTTCCATTATTCCTAGTTCCTCAAAATTTTGGTTTTCTCCATCATCTTCCAGTACCTGTGTAAAATCAAGTAAAAAATGATTAGGAATATCCAAATCTAATTGCATACTTGATTCAAGAAAATTGGCTATACAAATTTTTGTAGGATCAGATAAATTCCCCTGAATATATTCTTCCATAATTTATTCAATTAGATCCATGCTCTCGTTTTCACTGTCCTCATCGTATGGTTGTTTGCACATGTAAAAAATATTAAGCTTCAACGTCATATTGCCAAAGGACAAATTCATGATTATATTCATGCAATTTATTAAAGCGTTAGCTGTTGTTAAAAATGGACGACTAATTATTACATGAATTGGCTTATAATTATCTACTTCAGGTTGTGTTCATAAAACAATAAAATCCACAAGGTATATGAATTTATCGAGTTGAATTAACACATCTTCTACAATTCCTTTCAGAACTTTGACTGATATATCGGCAAGTAAAAGAGTAGTTGAAGTTGATTTTAACTCGCCAATATTAAGTTGTTGGTAAACCGAAAATGGAAGTAAATTTACATTGGCTCCAAGTTCAAGTAAAACATGTTCAATTTTTTTTTTATTTCTAATAATACATGAAACAGTTAGACAATCAGGGTCATTGTATTTTAAAATATTATTGGTGGAGAGGATGAAACTTACTTGTTCGGCTAGAAAAATTTTATTTCTTATATGATATTTTTTTAACGGTGCACAAGTCTTTCGAAAATTTGGCATAAGATGGTATCTGTTGGATGACATTTAACAAAGGGATATTGACCTTTACCTATTTGAATATTTCATAAATCTCTGGGGAATGGTTCAATTTTTTATTTTTAATGCTTGAGGAAATGGAGGTGCATGTGACAAACTGTTATCATCAACGATAGGTACTGGTTCATTAACCTCTTCATTACCCTCTAAATCTGATTTATTTTCAATCTCATGAGGTTCAAAATTAGGTTTGTGGATAACCTTACCATTACGAAGAGTACTAACAAATTTGACTTGGTCAATGTGTTGACTACTAGAACTACTCTCGTGAGGGTTTTTATGTCTCTTGGGGTTTGGCTGTGATTATGCAGGAAACTTACCTTTCTCATGAATGGTCAATGCAGATGTGATTTTGGAAAAAATATCTTTCAGATTAATCAATGTTTGCACATGTTAGTTATTGATGGCTTCTTATTTCTCAATGAATGCATGCAAGGTATCCTCAAGGGTTTTCCTAGTGGTGGGACATATGGTGCATAATTATAGGTTTTTTAGAAATTCTGGTATACCCGGGGAGGTTGTTGCGATGGTTGTGCTTGGTTATCATTCCTCCAAATGAAGTTTGGATTGTTTCTCCAACCAGAATTGTAGGTTTGAGAGTATGTGTTTGGATTTGGTCTATTGAAAGTGTTTATGGAACTGACTTAGTCATGAAGACATTCTTACATAGCTGACAAGGTTGAGAAAATTTGTGTGACATGTTCATTTGACTTACAGATTTGACATGTGATTTATTGAACTAACTTGACATGATCATTCTTTCTTATTTCTAATGCCTCAAATTTTTTAGCTAGAGATGCATACTTAGCAGAATGGTCATGGTCTTCCCTAAGGTTAAACATACCTCTACCAGATGGCTGTGGTTTTATAGACGTCTTATAAGTGCCAACTGTGTCCCAGTGTTTGCATTCTCTGTTATGTGTTCTAGGTAATCTAGTACATCTTCGGGATTTTTATCCCTAAACTCATCATTACACATCACTTCCACTACTTGTCTATCTTGGGGTGTTAACCCCTCATAGAAGTAGGCAACCAGCCTACATGTTTCAAACCTGTGATGTGGACAAACATACAACATCTCTTCAAATCTCTCTCAACATTGGTAAAGTGTTTCCCCCGACTCTTGTGTGAAAGTTTTGATTTTTCTCTTAAAGGAGTTTGTCCTATGATGGGGAAAGAATTTTTTCAGAAATTGTTCTTGCAAATCATCTCATGTTCTAATAGATCTCGACCTAAGATTTTACAGCCAAATTTTTGCTTTATCCTTTAAAGAAAATGGAAAAAAACTTAAGTCAAATTATATTCATATTGTAATTTTGATCTGTACAAGTATTACATACCTCTTCGAATTCCCTCAAGTGCTGATAAGGATTTTCTGATTCAAGATCGTGGAATGTGGGTAAAATTTGGATGATACCTGGTTTAAAGTTGAAATGCGATATATCTGGGGGAAAACAATGCAAGATGGTGATCCTGTCCTAGTAGGATTCATGAATTATCTGAGTGTTCTTGGATGATTAAGATCATCATGTTGAGACTCGTTTTCTTCTTGATCAACTGGATTTTGAATTCGACTTGGTGGATTTTCATTTCAATTTTCGGCCATTTTGATTGATGATGAATGTGATGGAGACTCTCTATCTAATCTTCCTCTAGATGATCGAGACCAATGTATCATGCAACCTATAAAACTTACAAAAAGAAAATAATAAAAATAAACAAGTGGGAAAAAATAAAATGACAAAAGAAAAGAAAAACACAGAAATAAAATAAAAATGACAAAAAATTAAATAAAATAAAAAGAAATAAAAATATTATTCTATCTACTAAATTATATTCCCCGACAAAGGCATCAAAAACTTGATATGCTTAAAAAGTGGTTCTTTACTCCCAAGTATAAGAGTGTCGAAGTAATAAAATAACCCGGTAAGTCCGAGGTCAATCCACATAATATGAATTGTGTTGGGTTTAGATTTGCATGAACATATCGGGTTGGTTTTCTGTGTTTGGCTATGCTTTTGCTTGTAAACTTACTGTTTTGCCATTGCTAGGAAGTTTATAGCTATCTAGGGTTGGTCACTTGGTAGGAATGACATAACAAACCCTAGGTAAACATTAAACTCAAATAACAATAGAAATAGGCTCATACAAAAGGATTAGGTTAACTTTACTAACCGTACTCCTCGGGTCATCCATTTATAGGAATGTCAAAATCCGAGTACTCCTCTGCAACTATGCTCAACGTTCTGTCTCCTAACGTACCTGCCCCATATCTAACCGATCCAGTTTATGTGGGATGCTCATGATCAGTGGGACTCAGTGATTATGACACAACACCGACCCCTTAAAGAGAAGAAAACTCGTCATATACAAGAATAGTAGCCCGACCTGAGCCAACACCTACCCCATTGGACTTCATCAACCTGTATATGGAAAAAGCCTCTACCATCACCCATGCTGAACTAGACCAGCTCAGGGAGAGATTCAACATTCCGAGTAAATCAGTTTAGACATTCCTAGTGATGGGATCAGAAAAGCCGACCAAGTGGCGATCAATTTGCCTTTTGCACGACTTTATTTGATATGGGTTTGCATCTGCCATTCCAAGGGTACTTTGCCAAGATGTGGGCAACAATGAACCTGACCCCATGCCAATTGAACTTGAATGGATGGTGGGTGATTGACAGGCTCTATGTCATCGGAGTAGAGCTGACCTTGGTGAGCCATTGGTTGAAGACCTGATGTAGGACACAGAAATTGACGATGCCGTTCTAGGCTCGCGGCCCAGTCGGGAATACGGAATAGCTCATGGAGGAACTAAATCGGAGAAATAACATGGAGTCGCCACCCGGTGTGAACCGGGAAAATATGATTTAAGGCCGCACTCACCCCTCGCAAGGGAAGACCTCAAACTGTTGGGTTCAGAATGGTCCCTTACTTATGTCACTTGTAATGATGTGATTTGTGCAATAAACTAATCGAATCTACTGAACATGTATGCTCAAAGGTAGCCTACACCTAAGTCCGCAAGCATAATAATAATAATGAAACCTATATCTAAGTTCGCATACTTCAAAATAAGTTGTCATAACGGCAAAAACGCAATAACATACAATCATCACACAAACATGCCCAATTATCTAATGCGGAAAATAAATAAGAATCTAAGCATAAATATAAATTAAATCCCTAATATGAAAACAACCTAATCATGCATAAAGAAAGAAATTTCTATTGACTAAATCATGCTCAAGATAAATAACATGCTAACAACCTAATCATGCTCGAATACAAGGTAGGATGAACGAAATTTGTGTACCTCTCAAGCGGTATGTGGCATTGTATCCCGAGTACAAACCACACTACCATGTTCGGATTCGGCTACGGAATTTACGTCCGGGTTTCCATATGATATACCACAAAAGAGAACACGCATTCCGTTCATTCGGAATTCACATCATGCCTCAACAAACGACTCTCATGCGATAATTTATTAAAATAAATAAAAGAAACGAAAGATAATAAGTAAAAAGGGTGCCCTCAGGTCTAACCTCTTTTTTCGTCTCTCGAAAGCGCGTTACACGGCCGTCGGAAGGGAGAATGCTCTGCAACTTTTCTGCTTCACTAATCCAACATTTTTCCTTGTTGTTTCGCTGTCTGGGCTGTTGTTTTCACTCCGTTTCGCTGCTATTTTTGTTGTATTTTTTGGTCACTATTTTTGGTAATTAGGGGACTATTTTGTGGGTTATTTAAGGTGCAGTTTTGGGTTAATTCGGGGATTGTTTTGAGGGTTATTTGGACTGGTTTGGAAGTTTGATAAGGGGCTGTTTGTGGTGAAATAAGGGTGCAGTTCGGTGGCTTTGTTTTGTGGTCAATGAGCAGGTTCACTAGTAGTGTTTAGGCGTGCTGAAGGAGGGGCTTTGGGCTTGATAAAAGGGCAGTTTACTGGCAGTGTTTATGTGTGCGTGAATATGGCTTATGTGTTGAGGGGTCTTGGTGCATGAATTGGTGAGCAAAGTGAAGGTGCTAGGCAGTGAACGTGAGGGGTTGTTAGGGAGTGAAAGGTAGTGAACGTGAAGGGGTGTTGGCGTTGAAGGCAGGCTGCTATGGCTTATGTGTGCGTGGATGAGCTGGGGCGTGATGAGTTGTCGTGAGGTGGATAGGTCGTGAGTCTTGGCTGTTGTTTTAAAGGGGGGACGTGAGGTGTGGTCTTGTCGCGGTCTGTGTGAATAAGGATGGAGTGTGTGCGCGTTTGTAGCTTAGGCCGTGAAAGGGGGCATGTGGCGTGAGGCTGATTTGTGGTGGTTATGAGGCAATGGCGTGAGGTTGGTTTTAGTGTGAGTGATTTTTAGGTCAATGGGGGGCTGTACGTGAGTGCTTTTAGGTTTCTTGTGAATATGCGTGAATGCTCCAGGGTTTATTTCTCCTTTGTGAGTGGATGTGAGAATGAGTTCTTTGGTTATTTTTTTTTTGTGAATGAGCCAGGGTTAGAAAGTGAGGTTAAGGGTTCTTTTTATAGGCAAAATGGTGGGTTTACCTTGTTTTAAAAGGGAAAGGATTTGTGTAATAATGGGGATATCTTGTAATTATGAATGTCTTTGATTTAATTTGATTTCTTCTCTTTTAGTTAGGGATATGATTTGATTTAATTAGGAAGGTGAATTATTTAGATTTATTTAATTTAGGCATGTGATTTATTTAAATTAGGAAGGTGATTTAATTTGATTTAATTGGATTTAATTTAATTTAATTTAATTTGATTTAATTTGTGACACGTGTTTTAAATGTTTTAATTATTTGGATTGGGCTTTTGGTGGGCTTGTTGTGTTTTAAAACAGAGGTCCAACAAGCGAACCCGCAGCTAATCCAGCGAATTAAATCCAACAATGTGTCAATTCTTGACTCTTCCATTCCGATGTCCGTTTCCCGCGGCTTCCACAATTAAAGAGGTAGTGTCTCCATACGAGACTCATCATCGGGACTTATATGCAAAAATACAGTGCCTACAGTCGCCCCCACTTTGATGGGACTTGTGCAGTGTGTGACAATGACAATCCTATCAAAGTACGTGCAATGCATATTCACGATAGTCCACAATACTCCATAATAGTCCACGATAGTCCACAATACTCCATAATAGTCCACGATGATCCACGATAGTCCATAATACTCCACGACGGTAGTCCACAATACTCCACGATAGTCCACGGTAGTCCACGGTAGTCCACAATACTCCACGGTAGTCCAAAATACTCCACGATAGTCCACGGTAGTCCACAATACTCCATGATAGTCCACGGTAGTCCACAATATTATACGATAGTCCACGGTAGTCCACAATACTTCCACGATAGTCCACGGTAGTCCACAATACTCCACGATAGTCCACGGTAGTCCACGGTAGTCCATAATAATCCATGATAGTCCACGGTAGTCCACAATACTCCACGATAGTCCACGGTAGTCCACAATACTCCACGGTAGTCCACAACACTCCACGATAGTCCATAACAGTCCACATGCCGTACCTGGCGTGCTAAACCCCGTACCTAAGGTGTCGCAGTAGTCCACAATCGTCCACATGCCGTACCTGATGTGCTAAACCCCGTACCTAGAGTGTCGCGGTAGTCCACAATAGTCCATGATAGTCCATATGCCGTACCTGGCGTGCTAAACCCTGTACCTAGGGTGTCGCGATGATATCTCCATACTCGGAGTGCCGTATCTGGCAAGCTAAACCCCATACCTGAGGCGTCGCTGTAATATCTCTATAACCCGGAGTGCTGATGATGTGTGTCTCCATACTCGGAGTGTTGATGATGCAGTGGGCCCTCGACCCTGGGACGCATCCCGGAACTACAACTGATGTGTGGGCCCTCGACCCTGAAACACATCCCAAAAGTAATGATGTAGTGGGTCTTCGACCCTGGGACGCATCCCGAAATTGCAACCGACAATGGGGTCCCCGACCTTGGGACACATCCCAATAACTGCAACCGACAACGGGGGCCTCGACTCTGGGATGCATCCAAATACCGCTGACAAAATGGGCCTCGACCCTGGGACGCATCCCAAAATTCTGCTGATGTAGGCCTCGACCCTGGGATTCATTCTAAAATTCTGCTGATATGGGCCTCAACCCTGGGATTCATTCCAAAACTCTGCTGATATGGGCCTCGACCCTGAGACTCATCCCCAAAACTGAAACTGATATAGGCCTCAATCCTGGAACTCATCCCCAAAAATATTAGTCATATGTTGCTGATTCTGGTTGTCTTGTCTTTGCCGCTTTCTCTTTTTCTTCTTTGAAACCTGTGAATACAATACAAAACAAACACAAAAAAAAGAATGCAAAATATGTTATGTGTATGCATGCATGTATGAATGAATTTCCTATTCCGTTGGGTTAGGTCTTCCGCCTGTTCTCCAGGTGATTGCTCAGTCTTCTCTCTGGTCTCATGGCTCAATTTCTTGTTGTGTCACTTATTTACGGGGTGGTAGACTGGCCGCCCCCAGTCTTGATTTAGCTCTCTGCTTCTCGCTGTTTGCACTAGGTCAAGGTGGACCACATGATATGACATTCTACATCATCATATTATATCACATGCTATGGAATAGTCCCAATAGTTACACATATTATTGCCCCTCAAAGAATGCCCAGTATTGAAACCAGAGAACCTTCAAAATGCCCGATGCAATCTCGAATCCAAGTCATTGAATAAATGATCTAAGACAGACTCACAGTGTGTGTGTGCAAAGGTTCTTTCACAGCTTGTTCCTTAAGTAAGCCAACTCAATGATTTCGTTTTAAAAATCGGGATCGATGGGTCAAACCAACCTAGATGTCTCAATTATGCCAGTAGTTGTTTTTCTGTGCTCAATGTGGTATGGTTTTCTTTCTCTTTTGTCTCTTTCTTTTTCTTTTCATTTTGAACTTCTTTTTTCTTTTCTTTTCTTTTTTTTTTCTTTTTTTTTTCAACACACATACCCTTTAAGGTAGCATTTCTCCTCATGGTGGTCCTAATACTCGCCCATGGATAGCTTCATGCTTATCGGTTATAGGTGGTTCAATTCTTTTCTTTAGAGACTTTTCTTTCATTTTCAATCATACCACACATCATAACATAAGCAAATCAAGATAGACATCTAAGCAAACGGTCATTCACCGACCTACAATTTCTTCAACTAGTCACCTTGCCAACTACTCAGATTTCACCGCTAAGAACCATAATCAAGTGCTTACGAGTCTAACATAGATCAATCACTCAAAGTATCAGATAAAAGCACATCAAGAGTTTATCGTTTCTAAGATTTCACCTTAAAGCAAACGATTTCATCATCGGACTTATGTCTAACTATCAAGGACTAAAAACAAACAACAATTTTTTTTTGGGCCCACCATGGTCTTTCTATCCTTGCAGTAAAGTTCTCTGTTCCTCGGTTTCCTTTTCCCGATATCCATGTTTGCTAAATTCTTTTTGACAAATCTTTCTTTCTTCTCTAACCCAACGGATATCTATGATGGCTTTTAAGACACATGGGTTAACATGATGCGTGTATGCATGAGTTACATGAGATGCGTGCGATGCATGGAATATATAAGTCGGCCCATTATCATTTTAAAGCATTTAATCATACTATTGCGAGGTGCAAACTTGTCCCAGTTGAAAAGGCCCAACAGGTTTACACTTTTACGATAACATGGCTAAACAACTTCAAATGATAAGAGGCTTAAACACAAGATGGCCCGTCGGCATTTCAGAAGTTTTTGGCCCAATTTCCATAAAGCACGGACTCGTCCCAGTTTAAATGGCCCAACAAGCCTATACCTCATGACAAAAAGTCCAACTGAATCCAAATGACGATGGTCCTAAACGCAAGCATAAAGAAATAATTTCTATTAGTTCTACGACCAAGGTTCACAAGTGGGTTTACGGGAGTGCGGACAAAGGCTCTCGTAAACGAATGATTGCCCACAACTAGGACTCCCCACTCAAGGGTTCGAGCGACCAAGTGAGCGCACCTTTTTTATACCTTAACGTACCTGCCAACAAGTTATGGTGTGTGACTAACTGTCAAATGGATTTCCTATTGTAGATTCCCCAGATGGAGGGTGGAGCGAACTCTCTTAAATACCCAAGCCTCTTAGACTCTTATCGCATTGGTGACAAGAATAAACAACAAGTCCTCCAAACTAGTCTGTCACTATGAGCTATGGGTAATGATTATCTAGGTGCCTTCACAGCTTTTCCTTATAGAAAGGTAGTGAATGAAGGAAGACACCAAACCATCACCTAACCGTAATAATGCATTTGATTAAAACCCTTCAACACGTTATAGACACGGTTAACTAAAGCACAAATCACAATCATTAAAAAACATTATTTCAGGGCCAATTATCTATCCCCAGTGAAGTCGCCAGACCGTAGGACACAGAAACTGACGACGCCGTTCTAGGCTCGCGGCCCGGTCGGGAATACGGAATAGCTCACGGAGGAACTAAACTGGAGAAATAACATGGAGTCGCCACCCGGTGTGAACCGGGAAAATGTGATTTAAGGCCGCACTCACCCCTCGCAAGGGAAGACCTCAAACCGTTGGGTTCGGAATGGTCCATTACTTATGTCACTTGTAATGATGTGATTTGTGCAATAAACTAATCGAATCTACTCAACATGTATGCTCAAAGGTAGCCTACACCTAAGTCTGCATGCATAATAATAATAATGAAACCTATATCTAAGTTCACATACTTCAAAATAAGTTGTCATAACGGCAAACACGCAATAACATACAATCATCACACAAGCATGCTCAATTATCTAATGCGGAAAATAAATAAGAATCTAAGCATAAATATAAATTAAATCCCTAATATGAAAACAACCTAATCATGCATAAAGAAAGAAATTTCTATCGACTAAATCATGCTTAAGATAAATAACATGCTAACAACCTAATCATGCTTGAATACAATGTTGGATGAACGAAATTTATGTATCTCTTAAGCGGTACGTGGCATTGTATCCCGAGTACAAACCGCACTACCGTCCGTTCGGATTCGGCTACAGAATTTACGTCCGGGTTTCCATCCGATATACCACAAAAGAGAACACGCATTCCATCATCCGGAATTCACATCATGCCTCAATAAACGACTCTCATGCGATAATATATTAAAATAAATAAAAGAAACGAAAGATAATAAGTAAAAAGGGTGCCCTCAGGTCTAACCTCTTTTGTCGTCTCTCGAAAGTGCGTTACACGGCTGTCGGAAGGGAGACTGCTCTGCAACTTTTCTGGTTCACTAATCCAACATTTTTCCTCGTTGTTTCGCTGTCTGGGCTGCTGTTTTCACTCTGTTTCGCTGCTATTTTTGTTGTATTTTCTGGTCACTATTTTTGGTAATTATGGGACTGTTTTGTGGGTTATTTAAGGCACAGTTTTGGGTTAATTCGGGGACTCTTTTACGGGTTATTTGGACTGGTTTGGAAGTTTGATAAGGGGCTGTTTGTGGTGAAATAAAGGTGCAGTTCGGTGGCTTTGTTTTGTGGTCAATTGGCAGGTTCAATGGTAGTGTTTAGACGTGCTGAAGGAGGGGCTTTGGGCGTGATGAAGGGCAATTTACTGGCAGTGTTTATGTGTGCGTGAATATGGCTTACGTGTTGAGGGGTCTTGGTGCATGAATTGGTGAGCAAAGTGAAGGTGCTAGGCAGTGAACATGAGGGGTTGTTAGGGCGTGAAAGGTAGTGAACGTGAAGGGGTGTTGGCGTTGAAGGCAGGCTGTTGTGGCTTATGTGTGCGTGGATGAGCAGGGGCGTGATGCGTTGTCGTGAGATGGCCGGGTCGTGAGTCTTGGATGTTGCTTTAAAGGGGGGATGTGAGGTGTGGTCTTGTCGCGGTCTGTGTGAATAAGGATGGAGTGTGTGCGCGTTTGTAGCTTAGGGCGTGAAAGGGGGCATGTGGCGTGAGGCTGATTTGTGGTGGTTAGGAGGCAATGGCCTGAGGTTGGTTTTAGCGTGAGTGATTTTTAGGTTTCTTGTGAATATGCGTGAATGCTCCAAGGTTTATTTCTCCTTTGTGAGTGGATGTGAGAATGAGTTCTTTGGTTATTTTTTTTTTGTGAATGAGCCAGAGTTAGAAAAGTGAGGTTAAAGGTTCTTTTTATAGGCAAATGGGTGGGTTTACCTTGTTTCAAAAGGGAAAGGATTTGTGTAATAATGGGGATATCTTGTAATTAGGAATGTCTTTGATTTAATTTGATTTCTTCTCTTTTAGTTAGGGATATGGTTTGATTTAATTAGGAAGGTGAATTATTTAGATTTATTTAATTTAGGTATGTGATTTATTTAAATTAGGAATGTGATTTAATTTAATTTAATTGGATTTAATTTATTTTAATTTGATTTGATTTAATTTGTGACATGTGTTTTAAATGTTTTAATTATTTGGATTGGGCTTTTGGTGGGCTTGGTGTGTTTTAAAACGGAGGTCCAACAAGCGAACCCGCAGCTAATCCAGAGAATTAAATCCAACAATGTGTCAATTCTTGACTATTCCCTTCCGACTTCCGTTTCCCGCGGCTTCCACAATTAAAGAGGTAGTGTCTCCATACGAGATTCATCATCGGGACTTATATGCAAAAATGCAGTGCCTACACCTGAAGAGGCTTTACCGATTGAATGCTAACCCGAAGGAATATAAGGGTTGGTACTACTTCGTCTGTATTTTCAAAATTTTGCTTCTCCTGGGGTCCATGTACTCTTTGAAGATCTCGTCTGGCTTTTGTTTGGTGTTCTCCAAGTCGCGAAGTGATATATCTATCTCCATGTTTGTGGCGTACTAACTAAAGAAAACTTCGGCCAGTGTTTTCCAATCATCTTTCATATTCTCTTTCGTGTTGTGGTACCAAACCACATGTGCTCCTTTAAATAACATCTCAAATATTTTTAAAACTTGACGTTCAGACGGATATGTACTTTTGGGTTTTTGTTCCCATTAAACTTCATCATTTCAGGCATCTTAAACTAGGTGGGTAGCTGCTCCTTAAATGCTATAGCATTACAATCCAGTAGGTCTTCATGCTTGCTTTTCATTTTCTAGGCCATGACCTCCATCTGTTCCTTCAAACTTGCAGTTCAGCATCAACTTGGGATCTTGCTAGTATTCTCGTGGCATATTCTGTCATGTCCTCTTCATCATTTACTGTGGGATTCTCCTCAATTGTCTTATTTTCGGGTTCCTCACGTCTTTTCCCACTAGTCTTAAGCCTCAGCGTTAGGGTTACTACCTCATTGGCTATGGCATTGATCAGGGTCTGCAGTTATTCTGCTAAATTATTTACGGTGTTTTCAAGATGGTCCATTCAGGAACTTTCATTGTCGGCCATTCATGTACTGCTTGTGATCAACTTTTTTACTAGTATTCTTTTCTCCCTAACTCAATGCTCCACTTTGATGGCTTTATTCAGAAAGTGTTAGCATGATGCATGTATACATGAATGCATGTATGCATGAGATTCATGAAATGCAAGGTTAGTTCACACAATATACAACCTTTCAACCTTATCTCTCCCACACACGTGGTAAATCCTTATCTGCCCTAGGTGTGGCTTAGTTCATGCACCAACATGGGGTACACAAACTCGTTCCCTCCTATAGTAAAGGTAAACCTTGGTTACCTCGGTTCTATTCCATCATTGAAAGACAAAGACTATCCATTGAAAAAATGACTAAGCCTAATATGGGGATCGTGCCATTGTTTAAAAACGACGAATTGGACCCTTAGTAGTCACGGTTATGGGGGATGGGTCAAGGAATATTTAGGAATAACCAAATGGGTCAAGACAAGGCGTACCATTTCTGAATGAAAGTGTGAGTATTGGACTCATGACTTGGCATATTTGGATTATAACTAAAAATACCAAGTCCAACGAGGTTTTCATACATGATGGCTCATTAAAATTTCAAAGCATCCACAATCAAATTATCATGGAACGTTAACTTGTTCAATTGAAAAGGCCCAACAAGTTCCTTGTCCCAAGATAAAGAGATTAAATGGCTTCAAATGGCTAAGGCCCAGTCTCAAGCAATAGAGAGGCTCTTGTAGGATAATCAACTACGGGCTTTCAAGACCGATTCTCTATCTCAGTGGAGTCACCATCTGTAGAAGCTAAGAATGATTTCTTGCTATGTCTATGATGTCGACAACCACGATACTGTTGAGCTCGCAGCTCATAGAGAATATAGATAGTCCTACGGAGGAAAAAAAAAAGAGAATAATAGAGTCGCCACCCAATATGAGACACTGAGAATGATTTAAGGCTGCACTACACCCCTCTCAAGGTCCGACCTTAAACCCGTTTGAGATCGGAATGGTCATTTACTGATGCCAGTATAATATCAAGGTTCAAAAGAGGATCCACGTATCTTATAATGCATAAATCACATAAAATAGTTTATATTTCATGTAGTAGCCAAGCATTCATGAAAGCAATAATAATAGAATAGATAACGAATAAAACAAACTCGACCAGACATATATGAGATACGACAGGATATATATGGTTTATGTCCGGCCGAACATAATGTATGTCTGGCCGAATTTACTGTGTAAACTAGAATGCTCAGTTCGTAAAATCAAACAACAAATAACAGAGATATGTCATGCATGTTTGAAACCAATATTCATAAGGTGCAGAATCATGCATAACAGTGATGGTACGATAGTGATAAAATAATCAGAATAATCACATGATGAAATTAGAAAGCAGTAAAGAAGACATGTGTAATTGTTTCCAAGTGGTACATGGAATTGTATCACAAGTGCATACCTCACTACCATCTGACCGGCGTAAACACACACGTATAACGCAAGCGTACGTATCGTTTAAGTAGTATAAAAAGTATCGATCCCACGAGGACTTAAAATCTTATCTATTAATTTTTATGAGGTCAAATGATTACTAGTATCTAACAGGTTTTTTAATTGATTTGAAATGGCGACGATTCTAAATTTAAAGACAAGTAAATAAGATTGTTCGAAAGTATATTTTAAGAAAATTCAATATTAAAAACTATCTAGGGTTGTGATTTATTCCAATATTATTTAAAGATGAAGTGGTTATCTTATAGTTGGGTAAAATTTTGATTTATTAACCTGGAACACTAAATTATGTAAAAGCCTCTTCCGATGGTCAATTACAAATACCTAGTATAATCCAATTGAACCATATGTCTATGTCAACCAAATTACCTAGATTCATTAAGATTAAGTTCCAATTATGGCTACCTCCGCCCGACAGGTATATTCCTATCCTGTAAGGAAATCTATTAAAGGGTTATATATCCTCAAGGAAGATCGTGGGCTATTGAGTCTAAGGTCTTAAACCTAAAATCCTTATGTCTAGTTCATTTTAAGTTTACCTTATCAATTTTATTAGTGGCCAATTAATAAAAAGGCATTAAGATTAAGACTCAATAAATAAATCTTTATATTACCCAAATTATAATCTAACCCCTTATAAACACGTGATATTGAAATTCATCACAACCCTAGATAACTAACTTAGTTATGAAACATAACTAGGGCTAATGAAAACTTAAAAGTAAAAGCCATAAGTAACAGTGCTGAAAATTAATTGCAGTAAAGTAAAAGCTTAAAAGTAAAATAAAATAAAATGCTAAGGTAAAATGAATTATTTCTACTACTACTTATTTAGATATCTCCCAATAAAATAATATATAAACTTGTGATTATTACCAACCAGCCATATAGGCGGTAACCTGATTAAGTCAATTTAAGTCCAACCAGCCATATAGGCGGAACCAAAATAACCAGCCATAAAGGCGGAACCAAAATAACCAGCCATAAAGGCGGAACCAAAATAACCAGCCATAAAGGCGGAAAAGGAATTTTATTACCAACCGACCAATCTTGCGGTATCCTGATTAAGTCAAATTTTAAATAGTAAATATATTATTTTTAAGGGAGATTAATCTAAATAGTAATAGTAAAATAATTACCATTCACCCTAGCATAAGGAAGTTACCTCCTCATAGTGAATAGTAAAAACTGTAAAATAAAGAAAGTAATATTATTATTACAGAACGTAATAAAAATTACAAAACTAAATTAAAAGAAACTTAGAGAGAGAAGAACTCCCTAATTACATCAAAGAAGTGGGAGGGAGAGGTACACTGAAATCTGAAATTTCGAGCTCTATTTATAGGCGCGGATAAGGGTCCAGCGTCGCGACGCTAAAGTGTTCAGCGTCACGACGCCAGCTACAGTGACATGTGTCACTTGCTTATTCACCGGCTCAGATTCTTATCCGATGACGTGGCACTGTTCATGACGTCATTGCTTACGTCACGCTGAGGGCGATTGTCGGCAGTGTTAGATCGCGACACGTGGCACCGGCGCACATTAGTAAGTCCGTTGAGATGTCGACACGTGGCACGGCGCAAGATAGCATAGATGATGATTGTCGGCATCGTAGGATGATGTGCATGTGGCAGGCGCAAGTTAGCAAATCTTCTGTGATGGTGACACGTGGCACGGCGCACGTTAGCAAAGTCAACTTTTCAGATTCTGACCCGTTGACCCGGCGCATTATAGCAGCACTCGGCGCACGTTAGGCGCCGCGCGCGACGCTGCAGCTTTGCGTGTCGCGACGCGGAGAAATTACCATTTTGCCCTTTTTGCCAATTTTCACATTTTGCTCCAAATCACCTCCAGAATGTCCTGAAACTTTTTATTTATCTACAAAATAACACAAAACACATCAAAATATTCACAAAACTCAAGAAACTATACAAAATATTAGGATAAATGAGTGGGAAAAAATGATATATTACCACTCATCACACCCCCAAACCTAACATTTTGCTAGTCCTCGAGCAAAACATTAAATAAAATAACATAATAAAATTTAACTAAGCCACTTTCGTAGGGATCACGGTTGCATTTAGCGTATGCAACAAGCCTTTAAACCCCTAGGTGTCCCTAGTGGACGAGTTGTAGTCTCGTGAGGGTTTACAGCAATGATACCCACAAACATTTTATAAAGTAAAAAGGTAATAAACTAATGCACACAAATGCAAAAAGACAAGCGAAAAGAGAATAAAGAAGTTAGTGACTAATCAGGTGAAACTTCTACTCCAAGTTACTAGTTGTTTTGTTTCATCTAAATTACCTAATAAGTAAATTCTCCGATTATTTTTACCATTCTCCATATACACAGCCAACAAAATATTAAAGAACTCATTTTTGCCCACAACAGTCATAAGTGCAGTTGATAAGAGAGTAATATTTTTGTCCTAAAGTTTATCAGATTACACATCTTTTTGTAGCCATGGAGTAATTTTCTGATTTTTCTGATTTTTTCTTTGATTTTCTCTATTTTTTATTTTTATACAATATCTTCCGTCTATGTAGCGAGCTTTAGGTCGGTGGCTCCCAAACCAGTTGGCTTTAGGGCACCAGGTGTTAAAACACCCCTACGGACTTAATTACTAGACTTCAGATATATATATTTTTGCAGCATCTTTGATCCATGTAGCGAGCTTTGGGCCAGTGACTCCCAAACCAGTTGGTTTTAGGGCACTGGGTGTTAAAACACCCTTACAGACTTAATAACTCGGATCTCGGACTTTTTTTTTTTTACTCCATCACTTTTTGAGATGCTTCCTCCAATTAAACTAGAGCACTGAATATTACAAACTTTTCAATTACAGCTCATGTCCGTATGTTACTATGCATATTGATAATACCTGCCAACTGAGCATATGAAGATTCATTTTAGTCAGTATTATGGAGAATTTACAAATTAAATAATTCAAAAGGAAATAAACAAAAATTAACTTGTTCTGAAATAAATGGTTTGAGATACGTCTCAGGAGTGGAAATTCCTTACTCGGCTATCTCTTACCAATTTCACCTTTTTAGTAAAAAAAAACACAAAAATATTTTTGTAATTTTTGAAAATTTTCAATTTTTTTGTATTTTTCGAAAAATTTTGAACTAAAAATAAAAACAACATACAAACTAAAAACAAGGTACTAATCAACCAATTCCCTCCCCCAAACCTAAATGAGACATTGTCCCCAATGTCTTAAACAGTAAAAGGAGAGTTTAGAAGGTCGTACCTGGTTAGCTGAAAATCTACAGGAAATTATAGGTTAAGATCCAGATTAATTCTACGCCTCTTACCACGATCGTCCTCGGACCAATTTATCTTTGAAATGATAGGGTCAACTTTTGGTTCATAGGCTATGAGTTGGTCAATTAGATCTGGAGCAGTTCTGGCAGTGAAGAGGAGTTCTTTCATAGGTTTTGACACGAACCCATTTCTCCGAGCATCATCAAGAAACACACAAAGAAAATCATAAAATCCATCAACGTTGTACAGTCCAATTGGTTTCTGGTGTATGTTCAGGTTCGCCCAAGATAGTACAATAAAAATTTCCTCCAATGTGCCCAAGCCACCTGGCAAAGCAATAAAAGCATCAGCACGGTTAATCATTTCTATCAGTCGTTCAGACATACCTGGCACGATTAATTCCTCTCCATTGATGGTTCAATAAGATTTGCCTCTGCCAAGGGTTTTGGGATGATTCCCAAAACGTGACTGCCTCTTCCTGTACGGCCTTTGAAACGATCCCATAAGTCCAGAGATTGCCTCCGCCATATATTAAGTGCATATTCCTTGCAGCTAAGACTCGACCCAATTCCTGTGCTGCTTCTATGTATTGTGGTTTAGTACCAACAGTACTACCGCAAAACACACAAATGTTTTCAACTCGTCTTCTTGAAGTGGCTTCCATTTTTTTTACTCTGGATGTCTTCAAAAGTGCAATGATGAGTTGAATTTATAATACCTGAAAAGGTGAGTAAAAATAGCACAAGTATCTTTCAAAGGACGATTAGTAGCAAAATAGTAAAATAGATCGTGATAGTCAACAAGATCTGGATCCTGTCGGAGGAAATAAAAGAAAATAACAAAACAAATCACAATTATTAGGAAAAGACAAAGAGATATAATATGTACAAGAATTTACAGCTTGATTAACGTCTTGATACGCGTCAGGGACAAGCTTCCCATCCAATTTCTTATAAATTGGCAAACATGGTCTTTTTGAGTCAGATTCCCAAGACTTAACTGTTGTCTTTCTTTTTGAAATTGTGTATGTAATCTGCGAAAGTCTATGTGAACATATCCACTGGGATGCGTCTCAAGAGTCGAAGATATATCATCTAAAGACTCCTTACTCAAGCCATCCCTAATGAATTTAATTTTGTCTTCGCGATTAACAGACACCATTCCTAAAGAACGACAACGAGTATTGCAATTCCAACATGCACATTTGTAACAAACACCCATTTGTTTAGCTCTTCGTTTCTTTGCATAGGTGCTTCTTCCAAAACCAGGCATATGTGAAATAAAAGAGTCAGAAGACTCACCTGCCAATCGAACTCGTGCTTCAATTACCCAACGAATGTCATTGGGAACACCATAGATCGTCAGTAACCTCATCCGTTCCAAGCGAGCTTTGTAGACTTTCATGAGAGATTTTTGAGGGAGAGAAGGAAATTGCTTGTGAAGATTTGCGAGAGCTTCTTCCATCTTGAAATGACTTAATCTGTAAAATCTAAACACACAAAATTAAATCACACCAAATCACAATATATACAAAAATTGCATGGGTTGCCTCCCTGCGAGCGCTAAGTTTAAAGTCGTCAACTAGACGTGACTGCTTGAACGTTTATGCTGGATCTGAAAGTGTGACACTTTCTTTTTGTCGCTCAAATGATTTTCCCCTGTAATGCTTGAGACGCTGACTGTTAACTTTGAATGTGTTGTTAGTATTGGCCCAGTAACTCAACAGCTCCATATGGTAAAACCTGAGTGATCACAAATGGTCCAGACCACCTAGATTTCAACGTTCCAGGGAAAAGTTTCAATCTCGAGTTGTACAACAACACCTGCTGCCTTGGTTCCAACTGTCTGTGCACTATTTTTCGGTCATGCCATTTTTTGGTCTTTTCCTTGTATAATTTGGCATTGTCATAAGCCTGTAGGCGAAATTCCTCCAATTCATTGAGTTGGTGAAGTCTTTTCTCTCCTGCAGCTTGTGAGTCAAGATTCAACTTCTTCAGTGCCCAGTACGCCTTGTGTTCAAGCTCAACTGGCAGATGGCATGCTTTCCAAACACCAATCGATATGGTGACATACCAATGGGTGTCTTGTAAGCTGTTCGGTAGGCCCATAATGCATCATCTAGTTTTGTTGACCAGTCCCTCCTTGTTGATCCAACGGTTCTTTCTAGGATTCTCTTGATCTCCCTGTTTGAAACCTCAACCTGTCCATTTGACTGTGGATGGTAAGCAGTGGCAACTTTGTGAGTAACTCCGTATTTGGATAGGAGTGCATCGAAGTATTTGTTGCAGAAATGAGAGCCACCATCGCTGATGATTGCTCGAGGTGTTCCAAACCGAGTGAAAATGTTCTTTTTCAGGAATTTGATCACCACTTTTGAATCATTGGATGGTAGTGCAATTGCTTCAACCCATTTGGAGACGTAGTCTACAGCAACCAGGATGTACAAGTTTCCAAATGATGGAACAAAGGGTCCCATGAAATCAATACCCCATACATCGAATATCTCCACTTCCAGAATGTTTTGCAACGGTCCTTCGTTTCTCCTTGAAATATTCCCGTTCTCTGGCACCTGTCACATTGAAAAGCAAAAAGATAAGCATCTTTAAAAAGTGTGGGCCAGAACAAACCTGATTGAAGGACTTTGGCTGCAGTTTTGTTTCCGCTGAAGTGTCCGCCATATGGTGATGAATGACAGTGTTGCAAAACACTGTTGATTCCTCCTGTGGAACACATCGTCTCATAATTGATCAGCACACCGTTTGAACAGGTACGGTTCATCCAGACATAGTGCTTGACTTCTTTGAAGAACTTCTTCCGTTGCTGAGTTGTCCATTCCAACGGCCATTTTCCTGACACAATGTAGTTGACATAGTCAGCATACCAAGGGACTTCCTGTTGTTTCATGGCGAACAGCTGTTCATCTGGAAAAGTTTCTTTGATTGATAATTCTTTGCCAGCTGTTTCTCCATTCTCGAGCCTCGATAAGTGATCTGCCACTTGGTTTTCTGTTCCTTTCCTGTCTCGAATCTCCACGTCGAATTCTTGTAAAAGAAGTATCCAACGGATCAATCTGGGTTTGGCATCTTTCTTTGTGATCAGATATTTGATTGCTGAATGATCTGTGTAGACCACCACTTTGGGACCCAACAGATAGGAGCGGAATTTGTCAAAAGCGTACACAACTGCTAGCAACTCCTTTTCAGTGGTTGTGTAGTTGAGTTGAGCTTCATTCAGAGTTCTGCTGGAGTAGTAAATGGTGTGGAAAATCTTTGCTTTGCGTTGTCCCAAAACTGCACCTACAGCAAATCACTAGCATCACACATTACCTCGAATGGAAGGGTCCAATCTGGTGCTACTATGATGGGGGCAGAAATCAGCTTCTGTTTTAAGATCTCGAAAGCTTCCTGGCATTCTTTGGTGAAGTTGAAAGGCACATCCTTTTCCAGAAGATTGCAAAGAGGTTGGCAATCTTGGAAAAGTCTTTGATAAATCTCTTGTAAAAACCTGCATGTCCAAGAAAACTCTGAATCCCTTTAACAGATGTTGGTGGAGGTAGTTTTTCAATTGTCTCGATCTTTGCTTTGTCTACCTCGATTCCCTTTTGTGAGATCCGGTGTCCAAGAACAATGCCTTCTTGCACCATGAAGTGGCATTTCTCCCAGTTGAGTATCAGGTTTGTATCTTCGCACCTTTGTAATACTTGTTCCAAATTTTGCAAACAATGGTCAAAAGAATCTCCAAACACAGAAAAATCATCCATAAAAACCTCCATACTCTGCTCCAGCATGTCTGAGAAGATGGCCATCATGCAACGCTGAAATTTAGCAGGAGCATTACATAATCCAAATGGCATCATGCGGAAAGCAAAAGTACCATAGGGACATGTAAAGGTAGTTTTCTCCTAGTCTTCTGGTGCGATGGCAATCTAATTGTACCCTGAATATCCGTCCAGAAAGCAATAGAACTCATGTCCTGCCAGCCTGTCTAACATCTGGTCAATAAATGGTAGCGGAAAATGATCTTTCCTCGTGGCTTTGTTAAGTTTCCTGTAGTCCATGCATACTCTCCATCCAGTCACCATTCTTGTTGGGATCAGCTCGTTCTTTTCATATATACATAAAGAAAACTTCGGCCAGTGTTTTCCAATCATCTTTCATATTCTCTTTCGTGTTGTGGTACCAAACCACATGTGCTCCTTCAAATAACATCTCAAACATTTTTAAAACTTGACGTTCAGACGGATATGTACTTTTGGGTCTTTGTTCCCATTAAACTTCATCATTTCAGGCATCTTAAACTAGGTGGGTAGCTGCTTCTTAAATGCTATAGCATTATAATCCAGTAGGTCTTCATGCTTGCTTTTCATTTTCTAGGCCATGACCTCCATCTGTTCCTTCAAACTTGCAATTCAGCCTCAACTTGGGATCTTGCTAGATTCTCGTGGCATATTCTGTCATGTCCTCTTCATCATTCTGTCATCTTCTCAATTTCTTGGGATTCTCCTCAATTGTCTTATTTTCGGGTTCCTCACGTCTTTTCCACTAGTCTTAAGCCTCAGCGTTTGGGTTACTACCTCATTGGCTATGGCATTGATCAGGGTCTGCAGTTATTCTGCTAAATTATTTACGGTGTTTTCAAGATGGTCCATTCAGGAACTTTCATTGTCGGCCATTCATGTACTGCTTGTGATCAACTTTTTTACTAGTATTCTTTTCTCCCTAACTCAATGCTCCACTTTGATGGCTTTATTCAGAAAGTGTTAGCATGATGCATGTATACATGAATGCATGTATGCATGAGATTCATGAAATGCAAGGTTAGTTCACACAATATACAACCTTTCAACCTTATCTCTCCACACACGTGGTAAATCCTTATCTGCCCTAGGTGTGGCTTAGTTCATGCACCAACATGGGGTACACAAACTCGTTCCCTCCTATAGTAAAGGTAAACCTTGGTTACCTCGGTTCTATTCCATCATTGAAAGACAAAGACTATCCATTGAAAAAATGACTAAGCCTAATATGGGGATCGTGCCATATTTTTAAAACGACGAATTGGACCCTTAGTAGTCACGGTTATAGGGGATGGGTCAGGGAATATTTAGGAATAACCAAATGGGTCAAGACAAGGCTTACCATTTCTGAATGAAAGTGTGAGTATTGGACTCATGACTTGGCATATTTGGATTATAACTAAAAATACCAAGTCCAACGGGGTTTTCATACATGATGGCTCATTAAAATTTCAAAGCATTCAATCAAATTATCATGGAACGTTAACTTGTTCAATTGAAAAGGCCCAGCAAGTTCCTTGTCCCAAGATAAAGAGATTAAATGGCTTCAAATGGCTAAGGCCCAATCTCAAGCAATAGAGAGGCTCTTGTAGGATAATCAACTACGGGCTTTCAAGACCGATTCTCTATCTCAGTGGAGTCACCATCTGTAGAAGCTAAGAATGATTTCTTGCTATGTCTATGATGTCGACAACCACGATACTGTTGAGCTCGCAACTCATAGAGAATATAGATAGTCCTACGGAGGAAAAAACAAGAGAATAATAGAGTCGCCACCCAATATGAGACACTGAGAATGATTTAAGGCTGCACTACACCCCTCTCAAGGTCCGACCTTAAACCCGTTTGAGATCGGAATGGTAATTTACTGATGCTAGTATAATATCAAGGTTTAAAAGAGGATCCACGTATCTTATAATGCATAAATCACATAAAGTAGTTTATATTTCATGTAGTAGCCAAGCATTCATGAAAGCAATAATAATAGAATAGATAACGAATAAAAGAAACTCGACCAGACATATATGAGATACGACAGGATATATATGGTTTATGTCCGGCCGAACATAATATATGTCTGGCCGAATTTACTGCGTAAACCAAAATGCTCAGTTCGTAAAATCAAACAACAAATAACAGAGATGTGTCATGACATGTTTGAAACCAATATTCATAAGGTGCAGAATCAAGCATAACAGTGATGGTAAGATAGTGATAAAATAATCAGAATAATCACATGATGAAATTAGAAAGCAGTAAAGAAGACATGTGTAATTGTTTCCAAGTGGTACATGGAATTGTATCACAAGTGCATACCACACTACCATCTGACCGGCGTAAACACACACGTATAACGCAAGCGTACGTATCGATCAAGTAGTATAAAAAGTATCGATCCCACGAGGACTTAAAACCTTATCTATTAATTTTTATGAGGTCAAATGATTACTAGTATCTAACAGGTTTTTTAATTGATTTGAAATGGCGACGATTCTAAATTTAAAGACAAGTAAATAAGATTGTTCGAAAGTAGATTTTAAGAAAATTAAATATTAAAAACTATCTAGGGTTGTGATTTATTCCAATATTATTTAAAGATGAAGTGGTTATCTTATAGTTGGGTAAAATTTTGATTTATTAACCTGGAACACTAAATTATGTAAAAGCCTCTTCCGATGGTCAATTACAAATACCTAGTATAATCCAATTGAACCATATGTCTATGTCAACCAAATTACCTAGATTCATAAGATTAAGTTCCAATTATGGCTACCCCCGCCCGACAGGTATATTCCTATCCTGTAAGGAAATCTATTAAAGGTTATCTATCCTCAAGGAAGATCGTGGGCTATTGAGTCTAAGGTCTTAAACCTAAAATCCCTATGTCTAGTTCATTTTAAGTTTACCTTATCAATTTTATTAGTGGCCAATTAATAAAAAGGCATTAAGATTAAGACTCAATAAATAAATCTTTATATTACCCAAATTATAATCTAACCCCTTATAAACCCGTGATATTGAAATTCATCACAACCCTAGATAACTAACTTAGTTATGACACATAGCTAGGGCTAATGAAAACTTAAAAGTAAAAGCCATAAGTAACAGTGCTGAAAATTAATTGCAGTAAAGTAAAAGCTTAAAAGTAAAATAAAATAAAATGCTAAGGTAAAAGAATTATTTCTACTACTACTTATTTAGATATCTCCCAATAAAATAATATATAAACTTGTGATTATTACCAACCAGCCATATAGGCGGTAACCTGATTAAGTCAATTTAAGTCCAACCAGCCATATAGGCGGAACCAAAATAACCAGCCATAAAGGCGGAACCAAAATAACCAGCCAAAGGCGGAACCAAAATAACCAGCCATAAAGGCGGAACCAAAATAACCATCCATAAAGGCGAAAAGGATTTTATTACCAACCGACCAATCTGGCGGTATCCTGATTAAGTCAAATTTTAAATAGTAAATATATTATTTTAAGGGAGATTAATCTAAATAGTAATAGTAAAAGAATTACCTTTCACCCTAGCATAAGTAAGTTACCTCCTCATAGTGAATAGTAAAAACTGTAAAATAAAGAAAGTAAATTATTATTATTACAGAACGTAATTAAAAATTACAAAACTAAATTAAAGAAACTTAGAGAGAGAAGAACTCCATAATTACATCAAAGAAGTGGGAGGGAGAGGTACACTGAAATCTGAAATTTCGAGCTCTATTTATAGGCGCGGATAAGGGTCCAGCGTCGCGACGCTAAAGGGTTCAGCATCGCGACGCCAACTACAGTGACACGTGTCACTTACTGATTCACCGGCTCAGATTCTTATCCGATGACGTGGCACTATTCATGACGTCATTGCTTACATCACGCTGAGGGCGATTGTCGGCAGTGTTAGATCGCGACACGTGGCACCGGCGCACATTAGCAAGTCCGTTGAGATGTCGACACGTGGCACGGCCCAAGATATCATAGATGATGATTGTCGGCATCGTAGGATGATGACATGTGGCAGAAGCAAGTTAGCAAATCTTCTGTGATGGTGACACGTGGCACGGCGCACGTTAGCAAAGTCAACTTTTCAGATTCTGACCCGTTGACCCGGTGCATTATAGCAGCACTCGGCGCACGTTAGGCATGGCGACGCTGAAGAATGATATGAGACAGTATTAGTCCACGAAGGATAAATCATTAAATATCCCTAGTCAGAGTATTATCGAGATGGACATCGATAAATACGTAAAGGACTAGTATTACACTTGTGCGCGTTGTGAGGGCACAACGACATAGTTCTCATATATTTGGGTATAGGATACTCATGCAAGTGTAATAGGAGGTTGTGTTTCACCGATGGTACGGGAAACAACTTCGCTCGATAGACCCCCTCGGAATTCCATTGGTAGTATGACTATGTCTATGGAAGTCCAAAATCAGGGTAGGTGTATTTGGTCTTAACCTGAGACTTGCACCGCTAATACTTGAGACAATCAATATACTTTGGTTCTGGTCGTCCAGGGCTTTAACAGGTTCTGTGTACGCCAATGCTGGGTATATTGATAATCGTAATGTGTTGGGTGTGATGTCAAGACGGAAGTGTCACTCCAGTCATATGGAGATGATGGTCACGTAGGATACGGTACTAGTACTTTTAAGTACTGCAGTTATCGGGATAATATGACTAGGTCATAGTTATCCGATTATAGAGACTAGTTACCAGACATCCGACATGTGCTTCGTACGGGGCAGACACAATTCCAGCCCAGGCCTAGCACGTGATCATCCGATACTGGATCGAAATATGCAATACTACGTATACTACGCCTGATACAGATCCTTTATTCCTGTAAGGATATTTCCAGAGAATTGGGTAGGCATGGCGCTTTGCTAGAGGCCAAACTTGTCTTGTAAATCGGTACAAACGTAGTACGAGGTACTTACGTGTTCGGATAGTTCGACGACCGAATTTACTGCCAACATATCCGGGGATCTCATGGGTCGCTTCCCAAAGATTCACTGATGACGTATAACTCGCACTCTAAATTAATCTGGGATTAATTAGAAGAGAGAGAAAATTAATCTGGGATTAATTGCGGAGATATCTTATCTGGGATAAAATATCAATTAAAGAGAGACAACGATTAATTTGGAATTAATCGATAAATTAAATATTTGATATATTAAACAAAATTGGATTTCGACGCGAAATTAAAATTGGATTTTAATTCAGGCGAACGAATTAATTTACAATTAATTCGTTAGCGACGTGAAAAGTGACTTCGCTAGGCGTAATCATTTAATTACGACGCAACAGAAAATTCATTAATTTGGAATTAGCGAACCTGAGCTCGAGATTATTTACGAGCGCATTCACATTTCGAATTCGAGTGCGGCACGCAAGTCAAATCAAACATCAAATCACTCGTCGTATCTAGCGTCACATCAAACGTCAAATCATGTCACTTTGAGTGATGTGACCATTGATTGATTGATTGATTGATTGATGTGACTTGATGTGAGTTGATGTTTGAGTGTTTGACACTCAAGTGTGATGGTTGATATGAGTTGTTGTATTAATTAAAAGGCTATTTACCTTTATTTGATATAGGTATTTGACTTTTAATTATTTTTTGTATTAGATACACATTTTGAAATACAACACACACAACTCTCTCTCTCCATTCTCTTCTTTTATTCACGCCCAAGGGGCCAAATAAACCTTCTGGTTTTTCTGTGAAATACCGAGCAGTAGGGAAGCCAAGAGTGTGATTTTGTGGCAAAATCACAAGTTCTAGCACACTTACGAGACATGCGAAGGTGATAGGGAAGCCCACCAATGAGTCGGGAACCATTCGACGAAGCTTGGAGCTTGACGAAGGACCAAAATCGAAGCCAAAACAATGAGCTTGGACTGCACACTACCGAATGCACAAGGAGCAAATTTTTTATTTTTGTTGCTTGCCGCGTAGCTCAACCGATCGATGTGAGTATCCCGCAACTTCTTCGATTGTTATTCACACATTATCCATGCTTATTATTGATCTTGGGACCTTAATAGAAACCAACAATGGCATCCAGAGTAAGGTTTGAGCATGAAAAAGTTTAGGGCTTAAGATTTGGGTAATTTGTATTTGAGCATGATTTGAATGAATTGGATGTTTGAGTATGCTTATTACATGTTTAATTGAAGTTTGATTGGATCAATTTCAAGAAAATTGATTTGGAATAATTTTCCCCAAATTTGGTGTTGGCCGAATGGTTGGTCATATTATATGTCTTGGTGATTTTGATTTTTGATTCATTAGATGTGTTGGAAATCATTAGGGAATGTTTATTTAATGTTGAATTTGATTCAATTGGATTGGATTTGTAATTTGGCATTATAAACCCTAATTGCCGAGAGATAAAGCCCTATATATCTTGGTGAATTTTTGTTTCGTTGATAATTGGATGACTTGAAACGATTGAGGAATGTGATTTAATGTCGACTGTAGAATTAATTGGATTGAATTCGAATCGGACACAAAAGTCCTCTCCATTGCCGAGAATGATGAAACATGTTTGGGTTTGATTTTAATCAAAATGTGTTGGACATGTGATGATGATGATGAGCATGATTAATTGTTTTAATTAATGTTTTAGAAATTTTAATTGGGTAATTAATTGTTTAATGCACTTTATGTAATTAAATTGTGAAATTGGGTTTTGTGATTTAATTATAATTGGGCCTTAAAATTGGATTTGGGCTTGTTGTGTTGTAATTGGGCTTGTTGGGCTTTGTTGTACAAAGTTGGGTTTAGGACAAATGGATTGGATCCAATTGGGCCCAAAACCACTTCCATAAAGCCCAAATGCGACTTAATGGACCTTTAAAATTTAATTGGGCCTAATGGTCCAAAATTGATTTATGGGCTTATGGGGTAACTCCCGGATTGGATTTTGGATATTCGGTTTGATCCGAGTTGACCAAAAGTCAACGCCTTAAGAAATTAATTAAAAGCCCATTGGACTTTAATTAAATTGACGTTGGACGTTAATCGAGCTTTGAGACTAGTACGATTAAATTTGGAATTTAAGTCGTAAAAGTTCATTATTAAAGTGTAGTATTTAATTTGGAATTAAATAGCGAATTAGAATTGAATGCATATTAAATTGGTTTTAATGATGTAGTTTAATTTAATTCGAGAATTCGTACTTTGAGTACTTATTCGCAAAATGAGTTTGACTCGAGAAAAATAAAATCGTTGTTTGAACATTGGATAATCACTAATTATCAGATTAATTAATTTGATTAGATTGATTGATAACATGCTTGTGTGAATATATGGTTGCGATGCATGAATAATGTATATCGGATGGATATTAGATGGGTGGGACAATTTTAGAAATTGTTGTAATAAATTTGATTTATTAATTGGACCTGCGTGTCCAGCCTTATTACCTCTCATTTCTTTGTATTCTCTTCTCACATATTCCCCTCAATATAAATGAGGTCACTTTAGAAGTGTAGTGTAACGGGTAGAAGTAAATATTTGTGCTAGCAGGAGAGAGAAATTGAGAGATTTGATCTAGGATAAATGTGTAAAGTATCCATCCGCATATCATTATTATTTTATTATACGCGCTTTATTATGTGTTTAGAATGCATGTTTAAGGGTGTATGATGTTGAGACCTTAACAAAGATAATAAATTGATTGCCAATTTGCACGCGAAAAACCCTCAAACAATATTAAGCGTTTTTCCTTCCATTAAGTGATTCTCACTCAAGATCCGAGACTGGCATTGGCTTGTTGGCCAAAGTCAAGGCCTTTGTCCGTCGAGGATGTGTTTGAATCACGAAGGCTTTGTTACATATTGGTGTCTTGTACAAGTTGTGGTTTGTTGGCCAAAGTCAAGACCACTTCTTGTCCATCGACATTGATTACGAAGCTTTCCATGGTCAATGGATCGCGCTTAACTGGGATCACTAAGTTTGTTGTGCCAAAGCCAAGGCTTAGTTGATTCAGAGGAAAAAAGGTTAGGTAATACATTGGATGTATTGGCATATATAAGATATATGTTTCGTACTTGGATGTCCCCCTCCCCATTAGTCTAATATTGCCACCGCCATATACTAAGTGCATATTCCTTGCAGCAATGACTCGACCCAATTCATGTGCCGCTGTTACGTATTCTGGTTTAACACCAACACTGGTACCGTAAAACACACTAACTAGGTGATGTCTTCTAAGTCATACTTCTTCTTATTTAGATATTGGGGACAATGTCTCAATTTGGTTGGGGGGGGGGGAGGATAGTTGACTAGATATTTTTTATTTTATGTTCATTTTTGTGTTTTTCTTTCAAAAAAATATTTTCGTTGTTGTTTTATGTAAAAAAAAAATATATGTTATTTTTCCTTTGTTGTTATTTTGTGTGTAAAAAAAATATTTTTTTATTATTTCATTTTGTGTTTTTCAAAAAAAAAACTACACACAATTCAACAATAAATTTTTGACTAACGAAGTGGAATTGTTGTTTAGATATGGCAGTGTAAGAAGTTTTCGCTCATGAGACGCATCCCAATATTTCGTAACAAGTTATTTTTGTTCATTTCTTTTTGAAACATTTATTGTGAATTCTCCATAATATTAATTAAATTTGATCTTCATATGCTCATTTGACAGGTATTATCAACATATACAGTAATCATAATTGAAAATTTTGTAATATTCAATTCTCTAATTTGTTGGAGTTAGCACATAAAGACAGTGAAATTTTTATTTTTATTCAAAAAAATAATAAATAAATAAATAAACATGCTTTTACTTAGTAACCGGACATCTTACCTCAGCAAGTAATGATTGTTCGCGTAAAACCGTAGAGCTTAAGTAGTTAAAAAAAATAATAATAATCAAGTTTTTACTTAGTAACTGGACATCTTGTCTAAGTAAACAGTGATTATTCGCGTAAAATGGTAGAGCATGAGTTTGTAATATATATATATATACTATGTGTTCTTAAATATGTTTGATTTTGTAGCCTCTCTAACTCGAGCAATTAAGTCTGTAAGGATGTTTTAACATTTAATGCCCTAAGGCCAACTGGTCTAGAAGTCATTGGCCTAAAGCTCGTTACATAAATTAAAGAGAAAGCTTAAGGAAATCAGAAACTTCTTCTTTTTAATATCTGATATCCGAGCAATTAAGTCTGTAGGGGTGTCTTAACACCTAATGCCCTAAAGCCAACCGGTTTGAGAGTCATTGGCTCAAAGCTCTTTACAAGGATTGAAGATGTATTTTTATTTTTTTAAAAAAATATTTTTGTATATAAATAAATTACCATTGCCAAAAGGTATGAATTCTGATATAATTTTAGGACAAAAATATTACACTCTTTTCAACAAGACCTGTGAATATTGTGGCCACAATAAATTGATTGATATCATGTTTTATGTATATATGGAAGAATGGTAAAAGTATAAATGAATTTATTTATTTGATTATTTAGAAAGAAAAAAATATTTATTAATTTGTTTTTTTATTTTTTTTTAGTTTTAGCTTAAAATTACTAGAGACTAGTAATAAGCTGGTTGGTGGGTGTGATGAACACTAAAAAGTACACATTTGTTAAAAGAAAAATTAATCATTTACACTTATAGTTTTATTAATCCCCGTAATTTAGCACATTTGTTGAATAATAATTATATTTATGTTTATTGTGATTTTTATCTTTTATATAGGTGAAATAATATTTTGGATGTATATCTAGAAAAATAGACTTGTCATTTGGATTTTGGAGGCCGAAAACTTAATAGAGCGTTTTGACAGTGTACAACTTCGGAAATTCTAACCCTACGCAATGTTCGTATTTTGGCCATAACATTTTACTCTGATATTATATTGAGGGGATTCCGGCTCCAGATGAAATAATACTCAAATATGTACAACTTTATTGTTAACAAGATTTTCTAATGCTGAAATTTTCAAGGTCGAAATTGATGAAATATCCAAAGTGTGTTATCCAATGTGTGTTAAAGGTGCTCTGCACCTCATTTATGCAGTCTGCTCCATGATTTTCCTCTGAAAATTTATGGAGTTCCAACTTTTGTTTGTTTTATTTTTCTAAATATTTTTTGTAATTTCTTTTTCTTTTAGGAATAAAATTATGTGTGTTTTTATTCGAATTATGAGTAGCTACTTTCACCCTGCTGGGTAATGAGTGAAGCTTTTAATATGAAAATTTAGATTAATATTGTATATATTATAATATATAAATTGTAATCTAATGATTAATATTTAACTTAAATTTGGATTAATTTTTGACAAACTTTGTTACCGCCTATATGGATGGTTTTATTTATTTGGCATAATTGAGTACCCAACTGGACTTGTTATAGACAAAACCTTGATAGAGTTGGTGCTTGGAGTGCCAATCCAATTTGTACATTTTATTATTTATTAATAAAATAACTACATTTTTCATTTCATATCTTGGGTATAGACATGTGGGTATTCGTTGAAGCGAATACCGAATGACTCATAGGTGATTCCTAATAGATGGAAGTGCACACCACCATCAATATGAATCTCCTCGAGTCGAGTAGCATATGTAATCCTTTGACTATAGGATAACATTGATTTTGTGTGAGATCCTCCACACTTTGATGTCTTGTATGTCAAATATCTTTCATGGTCTAGCCTCTAGATGTTTGTTGGGTGTGGACCGATGCACTCAATAATCAACTGTGAAGCAAGATAGGATCTATCGGCTCGTATGTGTACCATAAGGGGTTTATGTATCCATGTTAGTAAAGTCACGATTCTTAAATCTTTGGCCAAAGTCGATCACCTAGGGTGGATTGCATCAGTTATGAAGTATCGTGGACATGTCGACATGAGATGTGCATCTCGAAAACTTGACGGTGTATTCTATGTTTCCTAAGCACAACTCGGATAGCCTACGACGGAGGGATTGTTAAACATATGTGATGACCTCGACTTGTATAGTTCAGAAAGGTCGTTCGTGTTCTTCGCGAATTCAGAGGTGGCCGAATTGCATACATATTAGCTAGGCTTATATGACGAACGTGTCTGAACTTAGAGAGTCCCAATATGAAGTGTAATCGTTGAGCACTTGGGTAGCCGAATATTTTTGATAAAAGATAATATTCGATATTATAATTATCAACTAAGATAATCAAAATTATTGGATAACATTGATTATTTACTTTGACCTAATTGGATTAATTAGATTAATTCAATAATTACACAAGGGCTTAATTGTAAAATCATAATTATCTCTACCATTTGAGGATATTATGGTATTTTAAGTATGTAATAATAGATGGTTTTAGCTTGATTTAATTGGATTAAATCAAGGTGGCAAACATTTAACTAATCAATTTCCTAATCCTTGGCTTGATTTATTAGATTAAATTAAAGTGGGAGACAATGGAGATTAGTCACACCTAATTATACATATTTGGACAAATTAAATTAAGCCCACTTAAAAGTTGATTACAACTTTTATTAATTAAAAATTACCTAAGTTTTGTTATAAATAGCAAGCTTTAGGAAGGTTTTAATTACAAGAAACAAGTACAAATACAAGCAAATTCTTAAGAGATTAGCCTAAGTTAGAGAAGTGTTTAGAGAAGCTTGTGAGGTCTCTATAACATTTCATCTAGGGGAAATCAAGATTGGATCTTGAAGTGAAGCTTGGAAGCATTGGAAACAAGATTGGATCTTGAAGTCAAGCTTGCACACCTTGGAGGTTCTCCAACAATTTCAACAAATGAGAAGTAGATTGGATCTTACATCAAGCTTACTAGGTAATGTTTGATCTTCTCATAAGCTATGTTTATTTGTGTATTAGATGCATGATCACATAGCTTAATGTTGAATAAAGTTAATCAATTGTATTAGGATACTTTAGAAGTATAAACACAACATGCTTGTAATTAGGTCAAAGATGTTCATGTTGGACATGGAACAATTAATTAGAGTTTGGAACTCTAGATTAAAGCTTAGAGTTATGGCTACCATTCTAGAATCACTTGACTACCTTTGGGTGACCTAGAATTGTTCACGAGACATTTCTTATTGGGATTCTAATTTGGTTTGTGTATTGGATTCAAAATTTAGGCAAATACGTATTTGGAATAAATTTTTGTTTTTGTAAAAATATTTGATATTTTGAACAACTTGATTTTTATTCTATAACATGTGTTAATGTTGGTTTTGAAATTAAAAATTAATTTTGGATGTCTTTGAAGTGCTTATGGAGAATCGAAAGTGATTAAGGTAAAATACCTTAATCCCTTCAGCTTACTGGAAAGTGAACTGAAGGAGAAAACAAATGAAAAAAAATAGAAGACGGACTTGGGTGACACTGTAGCACGCACACTTTAGCGCGTGTACTTCATGCGCGTCGTGCCCTTGGCGCGCACCGATTTTGTTTTCGCTCGTTCTAGAGTTTCTGGATTCCGATTCAGTCCCGGATTTTTCCTATACACTCGTAATGGAATATAATATTTCATTAAATAATTTAAAATTACAACCATACTTGATATCCATGGGTTAGACCCATTTTTACTGCCCGGGACACCGATCCGACACTAGGGGTTTCACAACTGCCCCAACAGAATGGTATCAGTAGCAAAGGCTTAACCACACAACACATATTTTTAAATTTATGCCATAGTAATTTTAATTTAATTATGCATAAGACATATTGGATATGTATTGCATGTTTTAAATTAAAACTTTGACCTAATTAAGTTAATGACTTGTTTTTCATAAATCTCCCGTGATTAGGTGATTAGATTATTTAAGTAATAGTATTAATAATGTTGGAGCATTATTGGATGGTCCGTCTTGTAAATACGGAGATGAATGTGTTCTTACTACTTATATCCAATATCGTCATTAGTGTGAGGGTATAAGTGCTCGGAACTTAGGTCGCTCAGGTAAAATATTAGATGTATTGTGATGAGTTAACGTAGTCACCTAATATCGTCATTAGTGTGAGGATAAGAAACGGTTCAGGTCTAAACCATGAGTCACATGAAGTGATTGACCTTGGAAGTCTACCTAATGAGTTTACAAAGGCCAATATCGTTATTTGTGTGAGGCTGGAGTAATTGTCATAGGATCCACTTCCCGCTATGAAATTTTGATAGTCAAATTTCTATTTTTCCGTTAAGGGAGATTACGGAATTACGTAAAGTAGTGGGAGGGCACTAATAGATTTAAAATTCCTTAATCAATTAGTGTTAGTACTTTTGAAATAAAAAATATTCTATTACTACTCAAAAATGTTATCTTGTAGATGGCTGCCACTAATCCATTGATGAAACTTTTGGATTCCTATAAGCTAAAATGAGTCAAGAACTATTTCGAATGAGAAATGAACATACGCATTGTCTTGAAGTATGAAAAGTTGACTTATGTCACGATCAATCCACTTCCTGTTGATATCGATCCTGACTCCACTCCAGAAGAGCGAGAAACTTTTGATAGATGGAAGGATGATAATCTGAAGGTGAAATCCTACATCTTGGGATCGACGGTTCCAGATTTGCTGAGACAGTACATTGAAGTACCGGATGCTTAGAGCATCATGCGAACACTCAAGGAGTTGTTCGAGGCAAATCAATAGATGTAACTTTATCGAAGGTCTAAGGAATTAGTCAGTGCTGAACTCAAAGAGGGATGAGCTGTCAGCACTCATATTTTGAACATGATTGACCACATTCGATATCTAGAATGATAGGGCATTATGTTTGATGAACGGCTGGGCCGTAATTTTATTTTATCTTCTTTGTCTGGTTCTTATGCTGGTTTTGTATTAAATTTCCATATGCATTCGATGCAAGCCACATACGAAGAACATCATAACATGCTACGTACGGCGGAGCAAGATTTGAAGAAAGGCAACCCCAGACTGTATCTCCATGGTGGAACTGGCTCTTGAAAGACTTCTGGGAATTCAAAGAAAATAAAGATGAGGAAGAATAAGATATCAAAGAGAAACTCCAATAAACGCAAAGGCGCAAAAATCGATAGTAACTCGTGACCATTGTCTACAATGCAAGAAGTCTGGACACTGGAAGAATGACTGTCCAGAGCTTAAAGGAAAAGCGGGACCCTCAAATACGCTTTGTATTTTTCCAATTATTGACATCTCATTAGCCTTAGATCCAAATAGTGGATGAGTGTTAGACACTGGCAGTCCTACTCATATTTGCAATTCCTTGCATGAAATGAGGGTTAAAATAAGGCTGAATAAAAGGGGAGATCCAACTTAGAGTTGGCAATGGCGAGACATTGGATGTCAAGGTCATAGGAACATTTGTTCTAGATCTCCCAAATGGATGTAAATTAGATTTGCATGACTGTTATTATATTCCATCACTTATCAGACAAATAATATCACTGCCAATATTAGATAAAGATGGATATAAAATAAAAATTAAAGATGAAACTTTATGTTTATATAATAATTTTTTTTTATTGAAATGTGAATGTTCTTTATCAAACGGCCATTATGTTTTGGAAACATGTAGAATTGTCTTTAATATAGAGAAAAATACAAGTAGGAAGTTTGAATTAAATTTGAATTAAATAATACTGAATTATGGCATATGAGATTGGGCCACATAGGTGTTAGACGTCTATCTAAATTAGTAAAATACGGTTTGATTGAAAATCTTACCATAGATCCTTATCTGATTTGTGAGTCATGTATCCAAGGAAAGATGACAAATGCCTCATTTCAAGGTGTTGGACACCGTGCTGGAGATTTACTGGAGCTAATACACAGTGATGTGTGTGGTCCATTAAATCATGTCGCTCATGATGGTTCCACATACTTTGTGATTTTCACAAATGACAAGTCTAGATATGGATATGTTTATCTAATGAAACATAAGTCGGAAACAATTGACAAGTTCAAAATATTCTGAAACGAAATAGAAAAAAAAGCTAGTAAATTCATCAAATGCCTTAGATCAGATCGATGAGGTGAATACATGAGTGAAGAATTCAGAAATTATTTAAGGGAAAATGGAATTCTCACCCAATATAGCCCACCAGGAACACCTCAACACAATGGAGTGTCTGAGCATAGAAATCGTACTTTATTAGATATGGTGTGATCCATGATGAGCTATACATATCTTCCTTATTACCTTTGGGGTTACGCTTTACTAACTGCTGCCTACATATTTAAAAAGGTTTCATCGAAAGCTGTTTCTACGACCCCCTATCAAATATGGTTCGGTAGAAATTCAAATCTTAAACATTTAAAGATTTGGGGTTGTCCTGCATACGTTAAATTATAATCTAATGATTAATATTTAATTTAAATCTGGATTAATTATTGACAAACTTTGTTACTGCCTATATAGCTGGTTTTATTTATTTGGCATAATTGAGTGCCTAATTGGACTTGTTATAGACAAAAACTATCACAATCTTTATGACTAGTTTTAAATATTTTGGCATAATTAATTCCTGAATTAAATTAATTGTATAATAATGATACTTTTTATAACATAAAAAGTAAGATTTCTAAGTTTGAAATATTAAAAGTGGATCTCATAGCCCCGACATTTTATTTTATTTTTGCAGTCTAATTTAAAATTTCCAATCAATTCAAACAAATCAAATCTTTTTATTTTTACTCAAATTGTTATTTTATTTTACTAAATCTATTCCATGTGGATCGATCCCGAACTTATCAGGTTATTGTATTACTTCGACACTCTTATACTTAGGAGTAAAGAAACACTTTTTGAGCGTGTCAAATTTTTGACGCCGTTGCCGTGAATATAATTGAGTAGATAGAATAATAATTTTTATTTATTTATTTATTTATTTTTATTTCCTTTATTTTTGTTGTATTTTATGCATCTTATTTTTTTATGTTTGTGTTTGCTAAGGTCCCAAGATCATTAAACAAGCATGAAATAAGTGCGAATACAAATCAACGAAGTTGTAGAATACTTACATCGATCGGTTGAGCGACGCGGCAATGAACAAAAAATTCTTTCTGCCCACTGCATGCTCTCGGCAGTGACTGAAACAGCCCACTGTTTTTGGCTCGGCTTTGGTCCTTCGTCAAGCTCCCAGCTTCGTCGAATGATTCCAAGCTCATGGGTGGACTTCCCTATCACCTTCGCATGACTTCGTAGTGTGCTAGCACTCCCGATTTTGCCACAAAATCGTGACTCTAAGCTTCCTTATTCTTCTTTGGCTCACGGCTAAAGACAAATGCAGTGAAGAAGAAAAACAGGCCAAATGGCCGAGAGAGAGAGATGAGAGAAAAAGAGATTTGTGTGGTTTTTGTTACAAAAAATGGTAAATAGATATTCCAAAAATCAAATACCAAAATTTTGCCTCCAAAAAAGTCAAGCAATTAAAGCAATAAATGCTTGGCAACCACACATATCACTCCATCAATCCATCACTCAATGAATAGTGACTAGCGTCAATCACTCAAAGTGAATGACATACATCACTTGATTGACGAATGATGTGACGCTAGATACGACTAGCGATTTGACGCTTGATTTGACTTGCGTGCCGTACTCGAATTCGAAATGCGAATGCGCTCGCAAATAATCCCGGGCTGGTTCGCTAATTCCAAATTAACGAATTTTCCGTCGCGATGTAATTAAATCTAATTTAATTAAATAATCATGTCTAGCATAATTACTATTCACGTCGCTAACGAATTAATTCTAAATTAATTCGTTCGCCCGAATTAAAATCTAATTTTAATTCCACGTTGAAATCCAATTTCGATTAATATATCGAATATATTAATTTAATTGATTAATTCCAAATTAATCGCTATCTCTCTTTAATGATATTTTATCCTAGAAAAAATATCTCCGCAATTAATCCCAGATTAATTTTCTCTCTTCTAATTAATCCCATATTAATTTAGAGTGCGAATCATACGTCATCGGTGAATCTTCGGGAAGCGACCCATGAGATCCCCGGATATGTTGGCAGTAAATACGGTTGTCGGACTATCCGAACACGTAAGTACCTAGTACTACGTTTATACCGATTTACAAGACAAGGTTGGCTTCTAGCAAAGCGCCATGCCTACCCAATTCTCCAAAAATATCCTTATAGGAATAAAGGATCTATATCAGGCGTAGTATACGTAGTATCGTGTATGTCGATCCAGTATCGGATGATCACGTGCTAGGCCTGGGGCTGGAATTGTGTGTGCCCCGTACGAAGCACATGTCGGATGTCTGGTAACTAGTCTCTATAATCGGATAACTATGACCTAGTCATATTATCCCGATGACTGCAGTACTTAAGAGAACCAGTACCGTATCCTACGCGACCATCATCTCCATATGACTGGAGTGACACTTCCGTCTTGACATCACACCCAACACACTACGATTCTCAATATACCCAGCATTGGCGTACATAGAACCTGTTAAAGCCCTGGACGACCTCAACCAAAGTATATTGATTGTCGTAAGTATTAGCGGTGCAAGTCTCAGGTTAAGACCAAATACACCTACCCTGATTTCGGACTTCCATAGACACATAGTCATACTACCAATGGAATTCCGAGGGGGTCTTATCCAGAGCGAAGCTGTTCCCATACCATCGGTAAAACACAACCTCCTATTACACTTGCATGAGTATCCTATACCCAAATATATGAGAACTATGTCGTTGTGCCCTCACAACGTGCACACGTGTAATACTAGTCTTTTACGCATTTATCGATGTCCAATCTCGACAATGCTCTGACTATGGATATTTAATGATTTATCCTTCGTGGACTGATACTGTCTCATATCATTCTCAATCCAGGAACAAATCATAGGGACCTCCTATCATTTATATATCTAGGTGATCTAATCATAAATGATAAGAGAGCAATATCCTTTGTCACATAGTTAATTTGTACAACAACACCATGATCTGTACAAATAGTGACGCTATGGGTCATAATTGTCCAACAATCTCCCACTTGGCCTATAGCCAGTCACTCGAGTGTCTTACACCTGAACTATGTACGGTTGGCTCAAATTGCTGAGAAAAGACTTTCGTCAGCGGATTTGTATGATTATCATCTGATGGGATTTATTCGATCATCACATCGCCATGATGTATGATCTGAACGAATCAGATGAATATCTAAGTATGTATCTGGATCGTTGATGAGACCATTAATTCTTTAGCCTGTGCTGACGCCTAGCTCAGCTGCTAACAGAACTATATCTAATCTAATTAGATTTGTTTATCGACCCAGAAGGCTTCTATTGCCACCTCAGCTGCAGCAATAACCCACATTTGTTGTTTATTCGGTAACAGTATCTTGTTTGGAAGATCTCCAGCTCACTGTTCTGTTATTCAAACTTTATAGTACCGTTTACGACTTATAGTCATTTTATCGGTTAGGAAACTTGCTACAGTGATCCCAGTCACTTCAAGTTCTCCATCTCCATAGTATAAGATAGCATCTTTAGTTCTCTAAGATACTAAGTATGTTCTTAACATCAATCCAGTGACTATCACATGGATTGGCCTGATTGTGAATCCATATGCTCAAAGCGTATGAGACACCAGGTCACATACATTTTTTATGGGAATATCATTTCCAAGAAATGACGTAATATCATTATTTATAGGACAGCCACTGTCAGTACGCTCCCACTAACCCTCTTATATACACAAGAATCATTTTCATTTTGAATTAAATCATAAACTATTATGATTACATCAAAACGATTATTCCAAAAACCTAATGCTTGCTTCAATCCAAACATGGATCGAATAACCTGCAAACCTTGTTTGCTTGTTATGATACGACAAAACCGACATTTTATAGTAAACATCCTCCAAATGGTTTCCTTTTCAGGAAAGCGATTTTGCCATTCAGCTGTCATATTTCATAAATGAAACATGCAGCATTAGCAAGCATTATCCAAATGGATTTACTGTGGCAACAAGTAAAAGGTTGAATCGTAATCAACACAATGTTGATAACGATACCTTTCCGCTAGAAACCTAGCTTAGTACGTTGGTATGTTGTCTTCCATGTTTGTCTTCCTTGAAGACTTATAAATACCAATAGGCACAATGCATTGCGGTACAACAACTAGTTTCCAAACATAGTTGATATACATGGAATCCATTTCGGATGTCATGACACTTTGTCATAATAGGGAGTCGATACCTTGTATCACTTCCTCGTACGTAGTCAGTTGGTATTCCTCAATAAGATTGACATCTTTATGAGGTGAGATCAGAAACCCATACCCTAGGTTGTTTTCTGACTATCTCCGACATACTTGGTTCTTGTGTATTCGAAGATTACTAGTATAGTTTCATCCTTGATGAACTATTTGTGTTCCATTAAGGAATTGGTGCCTAGAATAGTATCACTCCGATTTTCCTCGAGTTTTACTATCCTCCCACTTTCCACTGCATATCGGTATTCCTCTCAGGAAAACCGTATGGCGAGCAACAATTACATTGTTCTCTTGTGAGTTGTATAAGTACAATACTTTGGTATCCCTAGGATAACCTACAATTGGCACTAATCCAATTTTGGTTCTAGTTTGGCATCATCCAAACATATGCCTAGCATTCCCAAATTTTCAGGAATGAGAAACCCGGTTTCTTTCCTGTTCATATCTAATATGAAATCTGTCTAACAGATTTTAATGGAACCTTATTCTAAATAAGTGTGGATATACGATTCTTGTTTAATTATGTCCCAGACTACAATGCCACAATTAGTTTCTTCTGATCAAATCAGTTTGAGCTATTTGTTTGTCATGTTATACGTTTGAGAATTATTTATATTCAAAATATAAATTCTGTTATTCACATCTAATGTGTTTATCTCAATATCATTTTTATATAATGAAACACTTTAGTGTTCTAGAATATAAAGGTTCACCCGCAGCGGGTTAAACACTGATATAAAGATAATGTTTCTAGTCAAACTAGTTACATTATAACAGTATCCTAATTTAAGTACAAACCAGAAAGGTAGTTCCTAAATTAGGTATCTATGGTTAAAACAGCGACTTTCGTCCCATTTCCAATCCGCAGATTAAATCTCAATTGAGGTCAGTACCTGCTCATGGCAGATTCTGAACATCAATATATATTTATATCACACTAAGTATTTTAAAATCCAATTTCAATACTAGTAGTGAACACAATTTGACAAACATATTTGAAGTCAGAGCCTTGCTCATCTTCAATTCCTTCATGTCTACTTTGTTCAAACGACAGTCACGCTTCCGCGATCCCGTTTGCCACAATAAGGCAGACATTTTGAGATATGTCCTTTATCTTCCCAGAAGATTATAATGATTTTGCCTTTGCCAGTTTCAACACTCTAGAAGCCTTAGGCCAAACCTTGGCCTTCTAGAATATCGAAGTAAGGTGCGTCTTGCGCTACTTGCCTAATTGCAAACTTTGACTTTGTCTCCTTGAGAATAGTCATTAACTCTCCAAGAGTTATTATTGCAATTTTTAGTACTTCTAAAATCTAAGAAGATCTATGAAGTCTACGAATCTAGTTTATTGGGCAATGTGCCTAAAACACCTTTACTTGGTAAAAGTGTAAATGCCATCGACATGTTAGCCCTAGTTCATAGTGAAGCAAGTGGGCCCATATCTAGCTAGGCTAGAGGTGGATATGAATATTTCGTGACCTATACGGATGTGGCATCGCATTATGGTGATGTGTTTCTTTTGAAACACAAATCGGAAACTTTTAAAGTTTCGACACGAAATAGACAAACAGATCGGCTAAAGTATTAAACCATCACGGTAAGACCGTAATGAAAATACTTAAGCAATAAGTTTCTTATATACTTGAAAGAGTAAAGTATTCTTTCAAATTAATACTCCTCCCGGAACACGTCAGTTTGACGGTGTGTCCGAACTGAGTAACCGAATTTTGTTGGACATGATAAGGTTGATCATGAGTCGCTCTGAGATACCATTTCCTTCAACGGATAAGTATAAACAATGCAGAACTTATTTAGAATAAGGTTCCATTAAAATATGTTTGACAGACTTCATATTAGATATGAACAGGAAAGAAACCGGGTTTCACATTCCTGATAATTTGGGTATGCTAGGCATACGTTTGGATGATACCAAACTAAAACCCAAATTGGATAATTACCAATTGTAGGTTATCCTAGGGATACCATAAGTATTGTACTTATACAACTCACGAGAGAACAATTAGATTGTTGCTCACCATGCAGTTTTCCTAAGAGGAATACCGATATGCAGTGGTAAGTGGGAGGATAGTAAAACTCGATGAAAATCGGAATAATACTGTTCAAGGCACCGAATCCTAATGGAACATAAATAGTTCATCAAGGATGAAACTATACCATTAATCTTCGTATACACAAGAACCGCGTATGTCGGAGAGAGTCAGAAAACAACCTAGGGTATGGGTTTCTGATCTCACCTCATAAAGATGTCTATCTTATTGAGGAATACCAACTGACTACGTATGAGGAAGTGATACAAGGTATCGACTCCCTATTATGGCAAAGTGCCATATGATCTGAAATGGATTCCATGTATATCAACAAGTTTGGATACTAGTTGATGTACCGCAAGACATTGTGCCTACTGGTACTGTATAAATCTTCAAGGAAGACATACATGGAAGGCAACATACCAACGTACTAAGCTAGGCTTGTAGCGGAAAGGTATAGTTATCAACATTGTGTTGATTACGATTCAACCTTTTACCTGTTGCCACGGTAAATCCATTTGGAGAATGCTTGCTAAAGCTGCATGTTTCATTTATGAAATATGTCAGCTTAACGGGAAAATCGCTTTCCTGAAAAGGAAACCTTTTGGAGGATGTTTACAACATCCTATCGGTTTTGTCGTACCATAACAAGCAAACAAGGTTTGCAGGTTATTCGATCCATGTTTGGATTGAAGCAAGCATAGGTTCTTGGAATTGTCATTTTGATGTGATCATAATGGTGTATGATTTAATTCAAAATGAAAAGATTCTTGTGTATATAAGAGGGTTAGTTGGAGCGCACTGACAGTGGTTGTCCTATATAAAAATAATGATAATACGCCATTTCTTGGAAATGATATTCCCATAAAATAACTATCGGCGAAAGCTTGGCTTTCGAAAACTCTCTATGGAATCGTACATTGAAAAATGTACGCTACCTGGTGTCTCATACGCTTTGAGCATATGAAGTCACAAACAGGCCAATCCAAGTGATAGTCACTGGATTGATGTTAAGAACATCCGTTAGTATCTTAGAGAACTAAGGATGTTGTCTTAATCTATGGAGAATGAGAACTTAAAGTGACTGGGATCACTGAAGCAAGTTTCCTAAACCGATAAAACGACAATAAGTCGTAAACGATACTATACAGTTTGAATAACGGTACAGTGAGCTGGAGATCTTCCAAACAAGATACTGTTACCGAATAAACAACAAATGCAGGTTATTGCTGCAGCTGAGTGTATATTGAGAATCGTAGTGTGTTGGGTGTGATGTCAAGACGGAATTTCACTCCACTCATTTGGAGATGATGGTCAAGTAGGATACGGGACTGGTTCTCTTAAATGCTGCAGCTATCGGGATATTATGACTAGGTCATGTTTATCCGATTATAGAGACTAGTCACCAGACATCTGACATGTGCTTCGTACGGGGCAGACACAATTCCAGCCCCAGGCCTAGCACGTGATCATTCGATACTGGACAGAAATACGCAATACTACGTATACTACGCCTGATACATATCCTTTATTCCTGTAAGGATATTTCCGGAGAATTGGGAAGGCATGGAATTTTTCTAGAGGCCAACCTTGTCTTGTAAATCGGTATAAACGTAGTACGAGGTACTTACGTGTTCGTATAGTCCGACGACCGAATTTGCTGCCAACATATCCGGGGATCTCATGGGTCGCTTCCCAAAGATTTACCGATGACGTATGACTCTCACTCTAAACTAATCTGGGATTAATTAGAATAGAGAGAAAATTAATATGGGATTAATTGCGGAGATATTTTATCTGGGATAAAATATCAATAAAAGAGAGATAACGATTAATTTGGAATTAATCGATAAATTAATATATTTGATATATTAAACGAAATTGGATTTCGATGCGGAATTAAATTTAGATTTTAATTCGGACGAACGAATTAATTTAGAATTAATTCGTTAGCGACGTGAATAGTGATTTCGCTAGACGTAATCATTTAATTACGACGCAATGGAAAATTCGTTAATTTAGAATTAGCGAACCCGAGCCCGAGATTATTTACGAGCGCATTCGCATTTCAATTCGAGTGCGGCACGCAAGTCAAATCAAGCGTCAAATCGCTAGTCGCATCTAGCGTCACATCATTCATCAATCAAGTGATGGATGTCTTTCACTTTGAGTGATTGACGCAAGTCACTATTCATGATTGATGGAAGTGATGTGTGTGGTTGGTGCCATTAAGGCTTTAATGGTTTGCTTTTTGAAAGCCAAATTCAAGTGAAATGCATTTGAAATTCAAATGTGTGTATTTAATACACAAACTTGGAACAACCAAACATAATTCTCTCTTCCTCTCATCTCTCTCATCTCACGCCCAAGGGGCTCCAAACAGCTCATTGGTTTCTCTAAAAAACGTGAGCAGTGGGAAGCATAAGAGTGAGATTTTGTGGCAAAATCACAAGTGCTAGCACACTTACGAGACATGCGAAGGTGATAGGGAAGTCCACCCTTGAGCCGGGAACCATTCGACGAAGCTTGTAGCTTGACGAATGACCAAAACCGAGCCAAACCAGTGAAGACTTCACTGCCATTGCCGTGAGCTGTCCAAGGGAAGAAAATAAGATTTTGTTTGCCTCCGCGTGGCTCAATTGATCGATGTGAGTATTTCGTAACTTCTTCGATGTGTATTCGCACTTGATTCATGCTTATTATTGATCTTGGGACCTTAATAGAAACCAATAGATCCCGTTAAATATCACACAATCTTGACTTTGGCCAACAAATTGTATGATAATTAACTAGGTAGATCTCTAAGATCAATTGGATCCAATCCAATTCCTAGATCCAATAGGGGACATCCAAGTCCGTAACGTATATCTTATATATGTCAATACATCCAATGTATTACCTAACCTTTTTCCTCTGAATCAACTAAGCCTTGGCTTTGGCACAACAAACTTAGTGATCCCAGTTAAGCGCAACCCATTGACCATGGAAAGCTTCGTAATCAATGTCGATGGACAAGAAGTGGTCTTGACTTTGGCCAACAAACCACAACTTGGACAAGACACTGATATGGAACAAAGCTCTCGTGATTCAAACACATCCTCGACGGAAAAAGGCCTTAACTTTGGCCAACAAGCCAATGCAAATCCCGGATCTTGAGTGAGAATCACTCAATGGAAGGAAAGACGCTTAATATTTTGCGAGTGCAAATTGGCAACCAATTTATTATCTTTGTTAAGGTCTCATCATCATACACCCTTAAACATGCATTCTAAACACATAATAAAGCGCATATAAATAAATAATAATGATATGCAGATGGATACTTTACACATTGATCCTAGATCATATCTCTCACTTTCTCTCTCCCGCTAGCACATGTATCACTTCTACCCGTTACATTACACTTCTAAAGAAACCTCATTTACATTGAGGGGAATAGGTGAGAATAGAATACAAAGAATAATGAGGTATATGGCTGGACACGCAGGTCCAATTAATAAATCAAATTTATTACAACAATTTCTAAAATTGCCCCACCCATCTAATATCAATCCGATATACATCATTCATGCATCGCAACCATGTATTCACACAAGCATGCTATCAATCAATCTAATCAAATTAATTAATCTGATAATTAATGACCATCCAATGTTCAAACAACGATTTGATTTTATTCGAGTCAAACTCGTTTTGCGAATAAGTACTCAAAGTACAAATTCTCGAATTAAATTAAACAACATAATTAAATCCAATTCAATATGCATTTAATTCTAATTCGCTTATTTAATTCCAAATTAAACATTACACTTTAATAATAAACCTTTTACGACTTAAATTCTAAATTTAATCGTTACGGGTCTCAAAGCCCGATTAACGTCCAACGTCAATTTAATTAAAGTCCAATGGGCTTGTAATTAATTTCTTTAAGGCGTGGACTTTTGGTCAACTCGGGTCGAACCCAATAACCAAAGTACAATCCGGGAGTTACCCCATATGCCCATAAATCAATTTAGGCCCATTAGGCCCAATTAAACTTTAATGGTCCATTAGTCGCATTTGTGCTTTATGGATGCGGTTTTGGGCCCAATTGGATCCAACCAATTTTGCCTAAACCCAACTTAGTACAACCAAGCCCAATAACAACTTTAAAAGCCCAATTTAACAAAATAGGCCCAAATAATTAAATTACCAAATTCCAATTCCCAATTTAATTACCTAAAGTGTGTTACACAATTAATTACCCAATTAGCCTAATTAATCATGCTCTTAAATATTAAATCATGTCCAACATAATTTAACAAAAATTAAACCCAAATCACATGCTATAACTCTCGGCAATATAGGGATTTTCATATCAATTCCGAATTCAATCCAATCAAATCCAAATTAACATTAAATCCACATTTCCAATTGATTCAAGTCATCCAATGAACAAAAATCAAAAAATCACCAAGACCATTAGGGCTATTGACTTTCGGCCAACTCAAAAATTTGGGGAAAAAATGATCTAATCATAAATTCTTCAAATTGATCTAATCAATCCTCAATTAAACATACTTTAAGCATACCAAATCATCCAATTTCATTAATTCATGCTCAAACACATTTTACCCAAATTTTAACCCTAAATCAATTTCATGCTCAACCTTGCTCAAGATACCATTGTTGGTGTTTGCTAAGGTCCCAAGATCATTAAACAAGCATGAAATAAGTGCGAATACAAATCAACGAAGTTGCGGAATACTTAAATCGATCGGTTGAGCGACGCGGCAATGAATAAAAAATTCTTTTTGCCCACTGCATGCTCTCGGCAGTGACTGAAACAGCCCACTATTTTTGGCTCGGCTTTGGTCTTTCGTCAAGCTCCAAGCTTCGTCGAATGATTCCAAGCTCATGGGTGGACTTCCTTATCACCTTCGCATGACTTCGTAGTGTGCTAGCACTCCCGATTTTGCCACAAAATCGCGACTCTAATCTTCCTTATTCTTTTTTGGCTCACGGCAAAAGACAGATGCAGTGAAGAAGAAAAACAGGCCAAATGGCCGAGAGAGAGAGATGAGAGAAAAAGAGAGTTGTGTGGTTTTTGTTACAAAAAATGGTAAATAGATATTCCAAAAATCAAATACCAAAATTTTGCCTCCAAAAAAGTCAAGCAATAAATGCTTGCCAACCACACACATTACTCCATCAATCCATCACTCAGTGAATAGTGACTGGCGTCAATCACTCAAAGTGAAAGACATCCATCACTTGATTGACGAATGATGTGACGCTAGATGCGACTAGCGATTTGATGCTTGATTTGACTTGCGTGCCGCACTCGAATTCGAAATGCGAATGCGCTCGCAAATAATCTCGGGCATGGGTTCGCTAATTCCAAATTAACGAATTTTCCGTCGCGGCGCAATTAAATCTAATTTAATTAAATAATCATGCATAGCATAATTACTATTCACGTCGCTAACGAATTAATTCTAAATTAATTCGTTCGCCCGAATTAAAATCTAATTTTAATTCCGCGTCGAAATCCAATTTCGATTAATATATCGAATATATTAATTTATATCGATTAATTCCAAATTAATTGTTATCTCTCTTTAATGATATTTTATCCCAGATAAATATCTCTGCAATTAATCCCAGATTAATTTTCTCTCTCTTCTAATTAATCCCAAATTAATTTAGAGTGCGAGTCATACGTTATCGGTGAATCTTCGGGAAGCGACCCATGAGATCCCAGATATGTTGGCAGTAAATACGGTTGTCAGACTATCCGAACACGTAAGTACCTAGTACTACGTTTATACCGATTTACAAGACAAGGTTGGCTTCTAGCAAAGCGTCATGCCTACCCAATTCTCCATAAATATCCTTACAGGAATAAAGGATCTATATCAGGCGTAGTATACGTAGTATCGTGTATGTCGATCCAGTATCGGATGATCACGTGCTAGGCCTGGGGCTGGAATTGTGTGTGCCCCGTACGAAGCACATGTCGGATGTCTGGTAACTACTCTCTATAATCGGATAACTATGACCTAGTCATATTATCCCGATGACTGCAGTACTTAAGAGAACCAGTACCGTATCCTACGCGACCATCATCTCTGTATGACTGGAGTGACACTTCCGTCTTGACATCACACCCAACACACTACGATTCTCAATATACCCAACATAGGCGTACACAGAACCTGTTAAAGCCCTGGACGACCGCAACCAAAGTATATTGATTGTCGTAAGTATTAGCAGTGCAAGTCTCAGGTTAAGACCAAATACACCTACCCTGATTTCGGACTTCCATAGACACATAGTCATACTACCAATGGAATTCCGAGGGGGTCTATCCAGAGCGAAGCTGTTTCCCGTACCATCGGTAAAACACAACCTCGTATTACACTTGCATGAGTATCCTATACCCAAAGATATGAGAACTATGTTGTTGTGCCCTCAAACACGCACAAGTGTAATACTAGTCTTTTACGCATTTATCGATGTCCAATCTCGACAATGCTCTGACTAGGGATATTTAATGATTTATCCTTCGTGGACTGATATTGTCTCATATCATTCTCAATCCAGGAACAAATCATAGGACCTCCTATCATTTATATATCTAGGTGATCTAATCACAAATGATAAGAGAGTAATCTCCTTTGTCACATAGTTAATTTGTACAACAACGCCATGATCTGTACAAATAGTGACGCTATGGTCATAATTGTCCAACATTTTAATCACTATATTTGTATTTTTTTCTTTTGTCATTTATTATCTTTTTCACTTGTTTATTTTTCTTCTTCTTTTTGTAAATATTGCATTTGCATAATTAAAGTTTAGCGTATAGTCTGCATTTAGGTTGCATGAGATATTGGTCTCGATCATCTAGCGGTAGATTAAATAGAGAGTCTATATCACCTTCATTATCAATCAAAATGGTCGAGAAACAAAATGAAAATCCACCCGACCGAGTTGAAAATCCAGTTGATCAAGAAGAAAAAGAGTCTCAGCATGGTGATCTTATTTATCCCAGGACACTCAGACAATTCATGAATCACACTAGGACATGATCACCATCTTGCATTATTTCCCCCAGATGCAGCACGTTTCAATTTTAAGCCAGGTGTCATCCAATTTTTACCCTATTCCACGGTCTAGAATCAGAAAATCCTTATCAGCAATTAAGGGAATTTGAAGAGGTATGTAACACTTGCACAGAGCAAGATTGCAACATGAATATAATTCGACTAAAGTTTTTTCCCCTTTCTTTAAAAGATAAAGCTAAAATTTGGCTCAAGAACCTTAGATCAGGATCCATCAACATAAGATGATTTGCAAGAATGGTTTCTGAAAAAATTATTTCCCCATCATAGGACAAAATCTTTAAGAGGAGAATCACAATTTTCACACAAGAGTCGGGGGAAATATTTTACCAATATTGGCAGAGATTTAAAGAGATGTTGAATATTTGTCCACATCACGGGTTTGAAACATAGAGGTTGGTTGCCTACTTCTACGAGGATTTAACAACCCATGGTAGACAAGTAGTGGAAATGATGTGTAATGGTGAATTTATAGGAAAAAATCCCGAAAATACACTAGATTACCTAGAACACATAGCAGAGAATGCACAATAATTGGACACAGTTGGCATTTATGAGTCATCTGTAAAACCACAGTCATCTGGTATAAATATGTTTAACCCTAGGGAACCATGACCTTTCTGCTAAATATGCATCTCTAGTTAAAAATTCGAGGCATTGAAAATGAGGAAAAGTGATCATGTCAAGTCAAATCAAAAAGTCATATGTCAAATCTGTAATTCAAATGAACATGTCACACAAGTTTGCCCAACCTTACTAGCCCTACAAGAATGTCTCCACGACCAAGTCAGTTCCATAAACACCTTCAAGATGAAAAATCCAAACCTATACTCCCAAACCCTCAATTCTTGGAAAAACCATCCAAACTTCAATTGGAGGAATGATAACCAAGCACCTAGGAAACATTGATTGATCTGAAAGAATGTCGCAACAACCTCCCCAGGTCACCAGAATTTCCAAAATTCCCATAGTTATGCACCATATATCCCACCACCTAGGAAAACCCTTGAGGATACCTTGCATGCATTTATTGAGAAATATGAAGTCATCAATAACAAAATGTGCAAACATTGATTGATCTGAAAGATACTATCTCCAAAATCACATCTGTATTAACCATTAATGAGAAAGGGAAGTTTCCTACACAACCACAATCAAAACCTAAGAGTCATCAAAACCCTCAAGAAGGTAGTTCTGGTAGTCCACACATATACCAAGTCAAATCGGTTATTACTCTTCGTTCTGGTAAGGTCATCCACATACCTATTCTTAAACCTCGTGAAGTTGAAAATAAATCAGATCCAGAGGGTAAGGAAGGGGTTAATGAACCATTACCTATCGTTGGTGATAATAATTTTCTCATGCACCTATATTTCCTCAAGTATTAAAAATAAATAAATTGAATCATTCCCCAGAGATAAATGAAATATTCAAATAGGTAAAGGTCAATATTCATTTGTTAGATGACATCCAACATATACCATCTTATGCCAAATTTCTAAAGGACTTGTGCACCGTTAAAAGGAAACATCAGGTAAGAAAAAACTTTTCTAGTTGAACAAGTAAGTTACATTTTCTCAACCAATAATGCATTAAAATACAAGGACCTTGGTTGTCCAACTATTTCATGTATTATTGGAAATCAAAAATTGAACATGTTTTGCTTGATCTTGGAGCCAATGTCAATTTTCTTCCATTTTTGGTTTACCAACACTTAATATTGGCGAGTTAAAATCAACATCAACTACTTTTTTACTTGCAGATATATCAGTCAAGGTCCTGAAAGGAATTATGAAAGATGTGTTATTGCAAGTCGATAAATTCATATATCTTGTGGATTTTATGTCTTGGAAACATAACCTATAGCAGACAGTTATAAGCCAATTCTCGTAATATTTGGTCTCCCATTTTTAGTAACAACTAATGCTTTAATTAATTGCAGGAATGGAATCATGAATTTATCCTTTGGCAATATGAAATTAGAGATCAATGTCTTTAATATGTGCAAGCAACCATGCGATGGGGACTGTGAAAATGACAACATGGAACTAATTGAACCGATTTTGTAAGAACATATTTAGGGGAGTGAATCTGACCCTATGAAAATTTATATAGCTAATTTTCTTAAATCAAGTACGCAATTAGATTCAGATATTTCTAATGATTTTTCTTTACTCGATTCTACACATGTACTAGAAGAAGAGGGAAGGAAATAAAATTTTGAGGAACTATGAACACTTGAAGAATAGAGACATGGAGACGCACCCAAATTGGAATTAAAGACTTTGACTGAAGGATTGAAATATATATTTATTGGAGATAAATAAACTTACACTGCGATAATTTCTTCTTATCTGACAAGCAATCAAGAAGGTAAGTTGTTTAAGGAATTGGATGGACTTTAAAATATATAAAAGACATTAATCCTTTAAAATGGACACGCTGAATACATTTCAATGATAATATCAGGATAAGTCGACCACCCAAAAAAATATTAAGCTTTACAAGAAAGAATTGGTTAAAACATGTGTCCTTAAACTTATTGATTCATTCTTCTCTTATATACCTGGTTTGGAGAAAAGCACTTATGCTAAGAAACGGAGAGCTAAATAATTAGGTGTGTAATGACCGGTAACCTCTTCAACTAATAATCTCGACTACCATTTCATTCTGGGATGAATATTCATAATATAAATTATGTTGAACACATATGCACTCATGAAGATATTCCTCGAAGTTCCGATATAGAATTGTACGATTTTTCACTCCGGACAACCTATGATGTTTGAAGAAGAAGAATAAGAAGAAGCTAATTTTTGGCCCTGAAACTGACCTTGCGTCGCGACGCCAAGAACCTTGCATCGCGACGCGTTCTGGAAAAATGAAGCCAAATTCAATTCTGTTCTACGCGCGTCGCGACGTGATACAAAAACCAGTTCACTGTTTTGGATTTTCCAGGTCACGTCACGACGCGCAAGGCTGTGCGTCGTGACGCGAGACCATTTCAGATGATAAAATTTTTACCCAATTCACTTTTAACCCAGAACATTCGAGACCACCCGAAGGGCTTTGTATCATTCTAAATACATGTCAATTACCATAACATAAACGTAAAACATTATATAGTGACGATAATTGTGGAATGTATCCTACGACATGAATTCTAATCGAATTATCCTTTGGAAGGTTATCGCGGGAACCGAAAAATGTTTCGGCAAAGTGACGCTATGCTAGCGAAACTTCAAATCAGTGAGTGGACACTCTCCTTTTAAACTGACTTTCATTTTGTTATTATTTTTCGTTTCAGACTTATATTTTTACACTTTAGGGTGTTAGATTATTTTTACCTAAGATATTTCATGAAAGTTTATTTTTTAAAATTACGCTTGAGATAGAAAAGTTTTTCAGACATGAGATTTATGATTTTTTTGAGGCATTGGGGAAAAACCCACATCAGTATGTAACTTGTACAAACATGGAATTGACGGACATAGAACATGTGCCCATGTAGAGGACTGGGGGGTGACGATATGTAACGCCCCCAGATCCTAGTTTCGGACTAGGGATGACATATGTCCCTGGATCCTAGTTTCAGAGCTTGGAGGGTAGCATAGATCCGCACCCCCAGTTCTAGTTCAGTGGCTTGGGGTACGGCGATACGTAACGCCCCAAAGTCATGGATTTTTACTTCTGGCTTTAGTTAGGCGTATGGGGGGACGGCGATACGTAACGCCTCCATACGTCCGGATTTGAAAAACAGAAACCAGTTTTTAGAAATAGTTTTTCAAATACAGTGTTCAGAAAAATTCACGTGAAGTTTTTCTAGAAATAAAGTTTTCAGAGAAAGCAGTTTAAAAGAGATTTCCAGAAAAGCAGACTTTAGAAAAGTTTTTCAGAAAGAAAGAGTTGTTTTTATGTTATAAAGAAATTTTCAAAAAAGATGAATTTAAGATAAGTTGAATTTCAAAACTATGTATTTTCAAAAGTGTCTTAGTATTTATTTATAAACTGTCCACTCACTTAGATCATTCAAACGATCTAACCCTCCCCCACTCCCAGTGGTTTGTTTTACAGGTTCTTAGAGGACGAGCTCGAGAGGATGGATATCGATAGCAGTCATTAGGGTATGAAGTCCACATGGTCAAGTTAGAAGCAAAGTCCAGTTCAGTTAGAGTCAGGAAGTGACATGTAACATATATATTGTTTAGTAAAGGTTTCTTATACATTGCATTATAATAATCACTGTCAGAATTGTATTATGTATTAAAACATAGTATGTTGTATGAAAAGTGTTATACATTCATGAGTGATGAGTTGGGCAATGGTCTATTGCATAAGTTTTTATGTGAGATAAGATTAGCAGAAGTCAGTAGTCAGAGGCTCAGGGGAATAGTGCGGCCTATTCCCTGCCAATAACATCTCTCAGATCGGGGATGTTATAAATATGGTATTAGAGCATGGTCTAGGGAGTCTGTGACTGCAGTGGGCAGTGTGCTGGGGTCTTGTATACGCAGTATGTCCAGGATATCCATATACGAGGCACTACCTCTCAAGTATCTGATCCTCGAGTACGTCTTGCAAAGTTCTATAGACAGGTTAGTAAAAATTCATGAGCTACTTAAGTATATTCCCTTAGAAATAACTATATTCTTTGAAGATCCTTCCGTCATCATCCTGAACTATAAGTAGAAGTTCAACGTAAGCTGTAAAACCAGAAAATATGGTTTTAAGAAAAGCCACCCAGAGAGTGGGAAGAGAAAGTTATAAGAAATAAGGAAGGATGTATAGATGTTTAAGCAGCCAGAGATAATAAAAGTAAAGAGACAACACGAGATAGGAAAGTCCTAAGGGTACCCACCCAATAAAGAAGAATATATCAAACCTAAGCAAGAGTAATATGTCGAAAAGATTCAAGTAAAGTTCCATCCCTCCAAATAAGATTCCCTTTCTACTCAAAAATTCTTCCAAGGAGACCCTATAGTCCTTGAGTACCTCATACAGGCGGCGAACTCCCCGAATAACCAAGAGTAGCTATAGGGCAAAAGAAGCAAGAGATCAGGATCAGTGGTGGAGGTTTCCAACAGACATGAGATGTCAAAAATGATATAGAGATTTTAGATCCTCAAGTCCAGGCCCGTAAGCAAAAAAATGAAGGTCGTAAGGAAAGATGATTAATTACCTTATTCTAGGAAACCCAACACAAACACGATCTTAAGTTACCTAGAATTTCATCCATCATTGATACCATTCAAATGAGCAGCTGTGACGTAGCCTATCTCATACCTACCTTGCACAAGTAATGGACTATTATCGGACACAAAGTATCAGAACAAGTACGCCGGTACCTATTGAGATATCAATTCCTGCTCCACATATACCAGCCTAGGTAAAGATAACTGTAAGAAAATTTGATGAAATTTTAACCTAAGTCATAAATAGAAAACACTAAATGATAGACCACCCATGAGAGAACTAAAGAGGATTTAAGAGATAGAAAAGGAAGAACCCGATCCAAGCCAAGAAGAGACAAATAATACCTGTGAGGGACCCATAGATCAGGTAAAAACCAGTAGGAGTCCTCGTGAACACAAAGGAACATACTTATGGGATGAGAAACAATCAAACTTAACCAAAAAGTACCAGTACAAACAGAAAAAATAGATGGTAAAATTTCAACCTATAATTAGAATAGAAAACAGAGATCTAGAAAGTAACTAGAGGAATGGACCTCCATTAAATTCAATAACATGACTTAAAGCCAAGAGGTAGGACATGAAAGCAGTAAAAAGGATAAAGAAAATAACAAGAGAATTCAATACGTATAGTGACATAGATATAGTATCTGGGAAACAGCAATATAAGTGAAGACCTCGGAGGGATTGATTAAGATTAAGGAATTGTTAGGCATAGAACAGATGATACAGCTTCCAGCAGTATCAATGATAATTCTTTTATTCCAATAACTTTACGTTAGTGAGTATATATAAAAAAAACCGACCAGACGTGGGAAGTATGCATATATCCCTTAATTTAGAATTCAGTAAGGATTTGATTAAGTAGGAAAGGAACCGGGACAAAATAGATAAATTACGAGATAGCAAGATAGTTGAACAGTAGAACGAAGAGTATCCAAAAAGTAAAGGTCCGAAAGAGTAAAGAATTAAGTAAGCAACATATGGCAACATAGAAGTAGAATATCTGACTTATACATAATATTCCATAGCCCAGACACTCAACTTAGATAGAATTAGTAAAAGTGTAGTATCCAAGCTAAAAGATTTTGTAGCAATGTCATAACAAGTATTAAGATATGGAGTTTACTAGGAAGTGAGGACTTAGGAGATTCAAGAAACCGAGATAAGGAAGAAGGCCAAATAACAGAGCAAAAATTTAGAATAGGGATAATAGTGGAAGTATGATAGGAGATTGAGAGAGCATATGCCTTGTGAAGATTCTCAGTAAGAAATAGTATGACCAATAGTCATGGGAAACTATGAGTAAAGTTTAATGAGGTAACTTAGGTGATTTTTAGCAGAAGTACCTATGTTTAAGAGCTAATACCTAATATGCAGATAAAAGAGTCCTATGCTCATACATAAACAGCATGCGCAATTGCAGCGCAAATAGCTAGTGAGAACATCGAAACCAAAAAGCTCCAGGACAAGCCCCACCCACCCAACCATCATTAAACAACGACAATAAAAATGGACTTTGATGTTCGCCTCAAGATATTCCCAGAAATAAGAGAATGAATAGTGGAAAGAGATCGAAACAGAAAATCTATAGACATCAAGAACAGAATAGAAGAGGAAATAGTTCTAAGTAAGAGATCTAGGAGAAACGTTGTCTAGATGAAACAATGAAGAGAGTAAATACTAGTTAAGCAGTGACGAAGATGTAAGAAAACAGTGTTAAACATGACTATAGACATGCGAGAGGTGATATCCTTCGGATAAGGAGACAGAGATATAGACCATACAAGTTTCAGACATAGAACAGAACATGAGAGTAGACGATAAGGTCAGCATGCAAAAGGTTTGGAAGTAAAACTGTCCAGGTGAAATGATAGTAGAAGAAAATACTAAGTAAGAATTGACAGAAGTATAGTATAATACAAAACCGAGAAAATAAGTTTACCACAATATGGTAAACCATAAAGAGAGAGAATCCTAGTATGCAACCAGGTTTGGAGAACGAGTTGGTGTGAAGGAACAATAAACAGATTTATAGTAACAATGGAAGCAAAGTATGAAAAAAGTATAAACTTTAGGCAGAACCAAATCGCCAGCGTCGATGTTAATAGCAGGGAATACGGTTTAAGTACCAATGTGCATCCACTTAAGCTTGAACCTTTAGCCAATTGAGGGGACCACTAGGAAACTACCCAGAAGTAACATCTTAAGTACAAGCGGCATCGGTAGACAATATCAGTAAGTTAAGAAACCCTAAGCCCATAAATAAGTAGAAATATTGGAAATTATATGAGAAAAGCTCATAAGCCATTAAAGCTTGGAAATGAGAATATAGAGAGTTAAGTAGCTAAGATATGAGAAGGAATGTTAAGATCAAGTTAAACAAGTGCAGCTAAAGGAATACCCAGTACCAGCATAGCTAATAATGACAAGGATCATTCCTGTAAATTTATCGATTTCGGAAAGGGAGCATGGGAAGCCTAATCATGGAGACACCAGTAATTCTAGTGAGATTCAAAGATACCAATTGAGAAGAACCGGATTGAGTCGAAAAATTGCTAAGCATAATGTATGAGAGAATTTAAGAAGAGATTAAGTCTAACTTACAGACAATCAAGGAAACTAAGAATATTAGAATTGTTGAGATTGTACAACTCATAACAGGGTAAAATTTAAGGGATAATTAGAGGAGGAGTATTGACCGGCGTAAACACACATGTATAACGTAAGCGCTCGTATCGTTCAAGTAGTATAAAAATATCGATCCCACGAGGACTGAATTCCTACTATTGTTATTAATTGTTGAATCTATTTATTTACAAATATCTAATTAAATAGAGAAGAGAATGATTGTTTGATTGGTTGAATGTGGTTTTCCTTAATTAAAATAAATAAAATAAACAAAAGAAAATACTAAGGAAAATAAAAAAAGACACAAAGATCTAGGGTTGTGAATCACTCTAATATCTTTTAAGAGATGAAGTGATTATTTTATGTTTGTGTAATAAATCAGTTTACTAACCTGGTACACGAAATTTTGCAAAAGCCTATGTCGATGGTCAGACGCAAATACCCAGTTTAACCCAATAGAACCATATGTCTATGTCAACCAAATTATATGGATTCATTAAGTTTAAGTTCCAATTATGGTTACCCCCGCCCGACAGGTATATGTCTATCCTGTAAGGAAATCTATTAAAGGGTTATCTATCCTCAAGGAAGATCATGGCTATTAAGTCTAAGGCTGAAACCTAAAATCCCTATGTCTAGTTCATTTTAGATTTACCAGATCAATCTTATTGGTGATCAGACAACAAGAAGCAATAAGCTTAAGACTTAATAAGTAAACCTTTAAATTACCCAAACTATAAAATAACCCCTTATAAACCGGTGATATTAGAATTCATCACAACCCCAGATAACTAACACATAACTAGGGCTAGTAAAAACTTAAAAGTAAAAGACATAAAGTAAAAATGCTGAAAACTAAAAGACATAAAGTAAAAACTGAAAAGTAAAATAAATAAAATACTAAGGTAAAAGGATCAACTTTTACTATTTACTATTTAGATATCTCCCTTAATATAATATATTAACTTGTGATTATTTTACCAACCAGCCATATAGGCGGTAACCTGATTAAGTCAATTTAAGTCCAACCAGCCATAAAGGCGGAACCAAAATAAACCTGCCATATAGGCGGTAAGAAAATTTAATTACCAACCGACCAATCTGGCGGTATCCTTGATTAGTCAGGTTTAAACCAGATTAAAATGATTTACCAACCGACCAATATGGTGGTATCCTTTTTAAGTCAAATTTTAAATAGTGAATATATTATTTTTAAGGGAGATTAATCTAAATAGTAACAGTAAAAGAATTACTTTTCACCATAGCTGGGGAAGTTACCTCCTCATGGTGAATAGTGAAAACTGTAAAAAGTAAGAAAGTAAATTACTATTATTACAGAACGTAATTAAAATTAATTACAAAACTAAAAACTAAAAGAAACTAGATAGAAAACTCCATATTTACATCAGAGAATTCAGAGAGAATTGTACCTTTGAAACTGAAACATCGAGCTGAATTTATAGGCCTCGGTAGACTCTGGGCGTTGTGACGCCAGCTTCTTTTGGTCGTGGAATGCTGAGGTGATGACACGTGGTGATTCTGGATAAGGTGATAAGGTGACACGTGGCAAAGTGGTTGAAGGTCAATTATTGTGACACGTGGCAGCTTCTGATTGGTCGGTTCAGATTCTTATCCGCCACATGTCAGATAAGGATAAGTGAGTCAATGATTGATGCTGATGTGGCACTGATGTGGCGACACGTGGCAAAGTGATTGTCGGCACCATAAAATTGCGACACGTGGCACTTCGTGATTGGCTGATGATGACGTGGCGGTGAGGTGGCATGTTGACTCGGTCAACTGATGATGTGGACGATGACGTGGCTGACAGGTGGAGTGACACGTGGCGACACGTGGTGATGGCGACTGTCGGCACTGTAGGATGATGACACGTGGCACGGCGCACGTTAGCAGATCGGCTGTGATGGTGACACATGGCACGACGCACGTTAGCATAGTCAAGCTTTTCTCAGATTCTGACTTGTGGACCCGGCGCACATTAGTACTGTTCGGTGCACGTTAGGCGTCGCGACGCCAAAGGCTTGCGCGCCGCGACGCGCGAAATGACTATTTTGCCCTTTTCGTCCAATTTTCACTGTTTTGCTCCAAATCACCTCCAGAATATCCTGAAACTTTATTTATCTACAAAATAACACAAAACACATCAAAATATTCACAAGACTCAAGAAACTATACAAAATATTAGGTTAAATGAGTGGAAAATAGTGATATAATTACCACTCATCAAGTATTCTAGAGTACAAGTAAGCAAATAAAGAATAGTCAGCATAGAGACAGTAATCGTACTCGAACTAGCAAAGAAACCAAATGTGCAGAAGAGTAAACTAGACTAGTTTATTACCCTAATAACGTCCTAAGCATGGGAGCCATCATTCGACAGTAAGAGTACAAAAAAAAGGGTTAGTTATGAATTATGAAGCCCTGAACCCATAAATAGTTATATATTTGAAAACTCGGAGAAAGAAACTTATAAATAACGAAGACTTAGAAAAGGGAAAATAGGAAGATCAAGTAATCAGCTAAGACTAGAGCCAAGAAGATAAGTGTAGTAGAATCGCAAGATATTCTCGAAACAAGAAAAACCTGCAAGTTAGACCCCAGAAAGGATTCGAGGACGAATACTATTTAAGGGGGGAGAATTTATAACGATCGGTAACCTCTTCGACCAATAATCTCGGCTACCGTTTCATTCTGGGGATGAATATTCATAATATAAATTATGTTGAACATATATGCACTCATGAAGTGACCTTGGGGGACAATCGATATTCCTCGAAGTTCCGATGTAGAATTGTACGATGTTTCACTCCGGACAACCTACGATGTTTGGGCCATAACGTTCTCATAAGAACTCCGATTTTAATGAATGTTATATCACCGGAAATCTGAGATCGAGACCGACAACTTTCGCGTTGAATATTTTTCCAAACTCGAAATAGAAACAAGTCAAAAATCATACCCAAAATTTTGGATGAATAGTAAATCCGGACCTATCTAGAAATCTCCACAATTCTCTATAAATTCCTAAAATTTTCAAACTAAAATATTGTAAAATTTTTCAAATGGGTCCCTACTATATAAATAAAGATACTATTTACAGAACCAAAAAATTGGGAAGAAAGAATAAGAAGAAATGAATGGGATAGAAGAATGAAAAATGAAGAAGAGGAATAAGAAAAAGAAGAATAAGAGAGCATAAATCAAATCTACATAAGATAAGAAGGAGTTTGACGATCATTCGGACCTTGAGGAATGGAAGAAACAAAGAGAAGTAAGGTAAAGGACCTTGACCCAAATTCTAAGTTATGAGATTTTAATAAAAATGATGTATTGGTAGTTGTATTGGCATGTTAGGAATTGCATAGAGGTAGATAATGAACAAAAGAATTGGTTGTATTGAAAGATGATCAAGGGTTAGAAAATTCTAGATAAAGAATTGAAAAAAGAAATTTTGAGATAATGGATGATTAGATAATAGTATTTGGAGTATAAAGCATGAATGTTATAGTTTAAAGAATTGTTTGTGCCAAAGAATTAGAGTGGAAGTAAGGGAAATGTGTTTGGAGAAAGTTAGACTTGGAAGGCTAATTTTTGGCCCTGAAACTGACCTTGCATGATGACGCCAAGCACCGTGCGTCGTGACGCGTTCTGGAAAAATGAAGCTAAATTCGATTCTGTTCTGCGCGCATCGCGACACGATACAAAAACCAGTTTACTATTTTGGCTTTTCCAGGTCACGTCGCAATGCGCAAGGCTGTGTGTCGCGACGCGAGACCATTTCACAGGATAAAATTTTTATCCAATTCAATTTTAACCTATAACATTCGACACCACTCGATGGGCTTTGTATCATTCTAAATACATGTTAATTACCATAACACAAACGTAAAACATCGTATAGTGATGATAATTGTGGAATGTAACCTACGACATGAATTCTAATCGAATTGTCCTTTGGAAGGTTATCACAGGAATCGCAAATATTTCGGCAAAGTGACGCTATGCTAGCGAAACTGGAAATCAGTGAGTGGACACTCTCCTTTTAAACTGACTTTCATTCTGTTATTATTTTTCGTTTTAGACTTATATTTTTACACTTTAGGGTGTTAGATTAGTTTTACCTAAGATATTTCATGAAAGTTTATTTTTAAAATTACGCTTGAGATAGAAAAGTTTTTCAGACATGAGATTTATGATTTTTTTGAGGCATTGGGGAAAAACCCATCTCAGTATGTAACTTGTACAGACATGGAATTGACGGACAGAGAGCATGTGCACATGTAGAGGACTGGGGGGACAACGATACGTAACGCCCCCAGATCCTTATTCCGGACTAGGGATGAAAGATGCCCATGAATCCAAGTTTCAGAGCTTGGAGGGTAGCATAGATCCGCACCCCCAATTCTAGTTCGGTGGCTTGGAGGATGGCGATACGTAACACCCCAAGACCACTAGTTTCAGGGACAGAAGTGACATGCTTTGGGGGACGGCGATACATAACGCCCCAAAGTCATGAATTTGAACTTCTGTCTCTAGTTAGGCGTATGAGGGGGACGGCGATATGTAACGCCTCCATACTTCAGGATTTCAGAAACATAAACCAGTTTTTAGAAACAGTTTTTCAGATACAGCTTTTAGAAAAATTCCCGAGAAAGTTTTTCTAGAAATAAAGTTTTCAGAGAAAGCAGTTTAAAAGAGATTTCCAGAAAAGCAGACTTTAGAAAATTTTTTCAGAAAGAAGAGTTTTTTTCAGGTTATAAAGAAATTTTCAGAAAAGATGAATTTAAGATAAGTTGAATTTAAAAACTATGTATTTTCAAAAGTGTCTTAGTATTTATTTATAAACTGTCCACTCACTTAGATCATTCAAACGATCTAACCTCCCCCACTCCCAGTGGTTTGTTTTGCAGGTTCTTGGAGGACGAGCTCGAGAGGATGGATACCGATAGCAGTCACTAGTGTATGGAGTCCATCTGGTCAAGTTAGAAGCAAAGTCCAGTTCAGTTAGAGTCAGGAAGTGACATGTAACATATATCTTGTTTAGTAAAGGTTTCATTTACATTGCATTATAATAATCATTGTCAGAGTTGTATTATGTATTAAAACATAGTATGTTGTATGAAAAGTGTTATACATTCATGATTGATGAGTTGGACAATGGTCCCTTGCATAAGTTTTTATGTGAGATAAGAATAGCAGAAGTCAGTAGTGAGAGGCTCAGGGGAATAGTACAGCCTATTCCATGCCGGTAACATCTTCTAGATTAAGGATGTTACAAGGTGTTTGTTATAAATGCAAACGTTGGACGTGCAATACTCTTTGTCATTTTTTAGGAATAGTATCTGACAATAGCAAAGATAAAAATCAATCCTTTAAAGATGGCATGAGTAAGGAATCATTAGATAGTCTATCATTGACTTTTGAGACGTATCCTAGTGGATTTGATAGATTGACTCGCAACTTACATACATAATTTCAAAAAGAAAGACAACAATACAGTCTCAAGAATCTTACTTTAAAAGACCTTGTTTGCCAATTTTTAAGAAAATTGGATGGGAAGCATATCCTCGACCCATAGAGGGCGTTCAAACTGTTACTAGACGTAAAACCAAAGGAAGATGTGAGCCACAATCACAACTATCAGTACATATCATTTAATGTTTTGATTTCCTTTTATTGTTTTAATATGTAACCTTTCTTTTTTAGTAGCAGAGTCGTAGATCCAATTGTCAATTCCACACTAACTAGGTGATGTCTTCTAAACCATACTTCTTCTTATTTAGATAATGGGGACAATGTCTCAATTTGGTTGGGGGAGAGGATAGTTGACTAGATATTTTTTATTTTATGTTCATTGTTGTGTTTTTCTTTCAAAAAAATATTTTCGTTGTTGTTTTATGTAAAAAAAAAAAATATATGTTATTTTTCCTTTGTTGTTATTTTGTGTGTAAAAAAAATATTTTTTTTTATTTCATTTTATGTTTTTCAAAAAAAAAAAACTACAAACAATCCAACAATAAATTTTTTACTAACGAAGTGGAATTGTTGTTTAGAGATGGCAGTGTAAGGAGTTTTCGCTCATGAGACGCATCTCAATATTTCGTAACAAGTTATTTTTGTTCATTTCTTTTTGAAACATTTATTGTGAATTCTCCATAATATTAATTAAAGTTGATCTTCATATGCTCATTTGACAGGTATTATCAACATATACAGTAATCATAATTGAAAATTTTGTAATATTCAATTCTCTAATTTGTTGGAGTTAGCACATAAAGACACTGAAATTTTTATTTTTATTCAAAAATAAATAAACATGCTTTTACTTAGTAACTGGACATCTTACCTCAGCAAGTAATGATTGTTCGGGTAAAACCGTAGAGGTTGAGTTAGTTAAAAAAATAATAATAATCAAGTTTTTACTTAGTAATTGGACATCTTGCCTCAGTAAGCAGTGATTATCCGCGTAAAATGGTAGAGCATGAGTTTGTAATAAATAAATATATATATATATATATATAATATTGTGTTCTTAAATATGTTCGATTTCGTAGCCTCTCTAACTCGAGCAATTAAATCCGTAAGGATGTTTTAACATTTAATGTCCTAAGGCCAACTGGTATGGAAGTCACTGGCCTAAAGCTCGTTACATGGATTAAAGAGAAAGCTTAAGGAAATCAGATACTTCTTCTTTTTAATATCTGATATCCGAGCAATTAAGTCTGTAGGGGTGTCTTAACACCTAGTGCCCTAAAGCCAACCGGTTTGGGCGTCATTGGCTCAAAGCTCGTTACAAGGATTGAAGATGTATTTTTATTTTTATTTTTAAAAATATTTTTGTATATAAATAAATTACCATTGCCAAAAGGTATGAATTCTGATATAATTTTAGGACAAAAATATTACACTCTTTTCAACAAGACCTGTGAATATTGTGGCCACAATGAATTGATTGATATCTTGTTTTATGTATATATGGAAGAATGGTAAAAGTACAAAAGAATTTACTTATTTGATTATTTAGAAAGAAAAAAATATTTATTAATTTGTTTTTTTAATTTTTTTTTTAAGTTTTAGCTTAAAATTACTAGGGACTAGTAATAAGCTGGTTGGTGGGTGTGATGAACACTAAAAAGTACACATTTATTGAAAGAAAAATTAATCATTTACACTTATAGTTTTATTAATCCCCGTAATTTAGCACATTTGTTGAATAATAATTATATTTATGTTTATTGTGATTTTTATCTTTTATATAGGTGAAATAATACTTTGGATGTATATTTTGAAAAATAGACTTGTCATTTGGATTTTGGAGGCCGAAAACTTAATAGAGCGTTTTTACAGTGTACAACTTCGGAAATTCCAACCCTACGCAATGTTCGTATTTTGGCCATAACTTTTTACTCCGATATTGTATTGAGGGGATTTTGGCTCCAGATGAAATAATACTCAAATATCTACAACTTTATTGTTAACAAGATTTTCTAATGCTGAAATTTTCAAGGTCGAAATTGATGAAATATCCAAAGTGTGTTATCCAATGTGTGTTAAAGGTGCTCTGCACCTCATTTATGCAGTCTGCTCCATGATTTTCCTCTGAAAATTTGTGGAGTTCCAGCTTTTATTTGTTTTATTTTTCTAAATATTTTTTGTAATTTCTTTTTCTTTTAGGAATAAAATTATGTGTGTTTTTATTCAAATTATGAGTAGCTACTTTCACCCTGCTGGGTAATGGGTGAAGCTTTTAATATGAAAATTTAGATTAATATTGTATATATTATAATTATAAATTGTAATCTAATGATTAATATTTAATTTAAATTTGGATTAATTTTTGAAAAACTTTGTTACCGCCTATATGGCTGGTTTTATTTATTTGGCATAATTGAGTACCCAACTGGACTTGTTATAGGAAAAAACTTGATGGAGTTGGTGCTTGGAGTGCCAATCCAATTTGTACATTTTATTATTTATTAATAAAATAACTATATTTTTCATTTCATATCTTATTAATGGTATTGTCATTACGCGTATTAAATTGATGTATAGATATGCTAAAAATGACATCGACCTTAGAATAGTCTTGACATTAGGTGTAAACTATTCTTAAAGTAAATATTCCTAGTCATTGGTTTTGGAATACGGTCGAATTCCTATAACCTAGAAGACTAACACATGTCGTATATTGGAGTTGGAGTTCCAATGGTTTAACCAGATGTACCATGGGTTTTGGAAACTCGTATAGACATGTGGGTATTCGTTAAAGCGAATACCGAATGACAAATAGGTGATTCCTAATAGATGGAAGTGCACACCACCATCAATATGAATCTCCTCGAGTCGAGTACCATATGTAATCCTTTGACTATAGGATAGCATTGATTTTGTGTGAGATCCTCCACACTTTGATGTCATGTATGTCAAAAATCTTTCATGGTCTGGCCTCTAGATGTTTGTTGGGTGTGGACCGATGCACTCAGTAATCAAGTGTGAAGTAAGATAGGATCCGTCGGCTCGTATGTGTACCATAAGAGGTTTATGTATCCATGTTAGTAAAGTCACGATTGTAAAATCTTTGGCCAAAGTCGATCACCTAGGGTGGATCGCATTTGTTATGAAGTATCGTGGACATGTCGATATGAGATGTGCGTCTCGAAAACTTGACGGTGTATTCTATGTTTCCTAAGCACTACTCGGATAGCCTACGATGGAGGAATTGTTAAACATATGTGATGACATCGACTTGTATAGTTCAGATAGGTCGTTCGTGTTCTTCGCGAATTCGGAGGTGGCCGAATTACGTACATATTAGCTAGGCTTATATGACGAACGTGTCTGAACTTAGAGAGTCCCAATATGAAGTGTAATCGTTGAGCACTTGGGTAGCCGAATATTTTTGATAAAAGATAATATTCGATATTATAATTATCAACTAAGATAATCAAGTATTATTGGATAACATTGATTATTTACTTTGACCTAATTGGATTAATTAGATTAATTCAATAATTACACAAGGGCTTAATTGTAAAATCATAATTATCTCTACCATTTGAGGATATTATGATAATTGTAAGTATGTAATAATAGGTGGTTTTGGCTTGATTTAATTGGATTAAATCAAGGTGGCAAACATTTAACTAATCTATTTCCTAATCCTTGGCTTGATTTATTTGTTGGGTTTCTACTATAGTCCCAAGATCATTCAAGCAATGAAAATAATGTGAATACAACAAAGAAGTATGGCGGAATCCTACTTACAATGAACGGATTTGCGATGCGACGAAACACAAAAATTTTCTCCTTCTTGAAGCTCTCGGCAATGGCCCTCTTTTGTGCTCCTTGGATTCGATCAAGCTCCAAGCTTGGGAATGGATTCCATGCTCAATGGTTTGTTTCCCTATCACCTTTGGATGACTCTTTAGTGTGCTAGCACTTGGAAAACTTTACCACAAATTCTTCCTAAGCTTCTTACATCTCTCGGCATTTTGAGAAATTTTGAGAGAAAAATGGCCCAAGACCGAATGGAGAGGGAGAGGAAGAGAGAATGTGAAGTGTGTTGTCATGGTTGTATTTTGATTTCAAAAATCAAATACCAATTACTTTTTCCAAAATTGTACAAGGCATTAAAGCCTTCCAACAACCCACATCAATCACAAGTGACTTACATCACATCACTCAAAGTGACAAGACATCCATCATTTGAATGACTAATGATGTGACGCTTGATGTGACTTGTGGGCCGCACTTAATTCGAAATACGAGTGGGCCCGCAAACACTCTCGGGCTCGGGTTCGCTAATTCTGAATTAACGAATTTTCCGTTGCGACGTAATTAAATCAAATTTAATTAAATAATTATGCCTAGCAAAATTACTATTCACGTCGCTAGCGAATTAATTCTAAATTAACTCGTTCGCCCGAATTAAAATCTAATTTTAATTCCGCGTCGAAATCTAATTTCGTTTAATATGTCGAATATATTATTTTATCGATTAATTCCAAATTAATCGTTCTCTCTCTTTAAATAATATTTTATCCTAGATAAAATATCTCTGTAATTAATCCTAGATTAATTTTCTCTCTCTACTAATTAATCCCAGATTAATAATGTGCGAGTCATACGTCATCGGTGAATCTTCGGGAAGCGACCCATGAGATCCCTGGATATGTTGGCAGTAAATCTGGTCGTCGGACTATCCGAACACGTACGTACCTAGTACTACGATTTTACCGATTTACAAGACATGGTTGGCTTCTAGCAAATCACCATGCCTACCCAATTCTCCAGAAATATTCTTAAAGGAATATGTAATCTGTATCAGGCGTAGTATACGTAGTATTGCGTATTGCGATCCAGTATCGGATATTACGTACTAGGCCTGGGGCTGGAATTGTGTCTGCCCCGTACGAACCACATATCGGATCTCTGGTAACTAGTCTCTATAATCAGATAAGCATGACCTAGTCATATTATCTCGATAGCTGCATCATATAAGAGCACCAGTTTCGTATCCTACGTGATCATCATCTCCACTATGACTGGAGTGATACTTCCATCTTGACATCACACCCAATACACTACGATTCTCAATATACCCAGAAGAGGCATACACAGAACCGGTTAAAGCCCTGGACGACCAAAACCAAAGTATATTGATTGTCGCAAGTATTAGCGGTGCAAGTCTCATGTTAAGACCAAATACACCTATCCTGATTCGGGCTTCCATAGACACATAGTCATACTACCAATGGAATTCCGATGGGTCTATCCAAAGCGAAGCTGTTTCCGTACCATCGGTAAACACAACCTCCTATTACACTTGCATGAGTATCCAATACCCAAATATATGAGAACTATGCTGTTATGCTCCCATAACACGCACAAGTGCAATACTAGTCTATTCCGCATTATCGATGTCCAATCTCGATAATACTCCGACTAGGGATGTTTTAATGATTGAACCTTCATGGATTGATATTGTCTCATATCTTATCAATCCGGAACTAATCATACGGACTTTTATAATTTATATATCCCGGTAATCTAATTACAAATGATAAAAGAGTAATTTCCTTTTTCACATAGTTAATTTGTATAACAACACCATGATCTATACAAATAGTGATGTTATGGGTCATAATTGTCCAACAATCTCCCACTTGGCCTATAGCCAATCACTCAAGTGTCTTACACTTGAACTATATACGGGTCGCTCAAACTTCTGCTGAGAAACTGTTTTCGTCAGCGGATTTGCAAAGTTATCATCTGATGCGATTTATTCGATCATCACATCGCCACGATGTATGATCTGAATGAATCAGATGAATAGTATAAGTATATACTTGGATCGTTGATGAGACCAATAATTATTTAACCTGTGTTGTAGCCTAGCTCAGCTGCTAACAGAATTACTCCTAATACAATTAGGATTATTAAGATCCAAAGTGCTTCCATTGCTACCTCAGCTGCAGAAATATTCTGCTTTTGTTATTTATTCGGCAACAGTATCTTGCTTGGAAGATTTCCAGCTCATTGTTCCGTTATTCAAACTATATAGTACCTTTATTACGACTTACAGTCGTTATTATCGGTTATGAAACTTACAGCGGTGAACCTAGTCACTTCAAGTTCTCCTTCTCCATAGTTTAAGAAAGCATCATTAGTTCATCTAAGATACTTAAGGATGTTCTTAACATCAATCCAGTGACTATCACTTGGATTGGCTTGATTGTGACTTCATATGCTCAAAACATATGAGACATCAGGTCGCATACATTTATTTCAATGTATGAGTTCTCGGAGAGTTCCAAAAAATTTTAGATCTATCCCAGTAGATCTTTATTCCTAGAATAAAGGTTATCTCTCCAAAGAATTCTACGGAAAATTTTCATGAAAGCCAAGCTTTCACCGATTGTATTATGGGAATATCATTTCCAAGAAATGATATGTCATCATTATATAGGACAGTCACTGTCAGTGCGCTCCCACTAACCTCCTTATATACACAAGAATCATTTTCGTTTTGAATTAAATCATATACCATTATGATTACATCAAAACGATAGATCCAAGAACACAATGCTTGCTTCAATCCATAAATGGATCGAATAACCTGCAAACCTTGTTTGCTTGTTTTGGTACGACAAAATCGTCAGGATGTTGTAAACATCCTCCAAAAGGTTTCCGTTTAAGGAAAGCGATTTTGACGTTCAGCTGCAATATTTCATAAATGAAACATGCAGCATTAGCAAGCATTATCCAAATGGATTTAACTAAGGCAATTGGTAAAAGGTTTTGTCGTAATCGACACAATGTTGATAACGATACCTTTTCGCTACAAGCCTAGCTTTGTACGTTGGTATGTTGCCATCCATGTATGTCTTCCTTGAAGACCCATATAGTACCAATAAGCACAATGCCTTCCGGTACAACAACCAGTGTCTAAACTTGGTTGGTATACATGGAATCCATTTCGGACATCATGGCACTTTGCCATAATAGGGAGTTGATACCTTGTATCACTTCCTCATACATAGTCAGTTCGTCTTCCTCAATGAGATTGACATCTTTATGAGGTGAGATCAGAAACCCGTACCTCCCAGGTTGTTTTTAGACTCTCTCCGATTTACGCAGTTCTTGTGTATTCGAAGATTGTGGTACAGTTTCATCCTTGATGAACTGTTTATGTTCCATTAGGACTCGGTGCCTGGAACAGTATAACTCTGATTTTCATCGAGTTTTACTTTCCTCCCACTTGCCACTTCATATAGGTATTCCTCTTAGGAAAACCGCATGGCGAGCAACAATTACATTGTTCTCTAGTGAGTTGTATAAGTACTATACTTTGGTTACCCTAAGATAACCTACAAATTAGGCACTTATCCGATTTGGGTTCTACTTTTGTATCATCCAAACATATTCCTAGCATACCCAAATCATCAGGAATGAGAAAACCCGATTTCTTTCTTGTTCATATCTAATATGAAGTATGTCTAACATATTTTTATGGAACCTTATTCAAAATAAGTTTTGCACTGTTTAATGCGTATCCCTTAAAGGAAAATGGTAGCTCAGAGCGACTCATGATTAACCTTATCATGTCTAACAAAATTTGGTTTCTCAGTTCGGACACATCGTCAATTGAGGTGTTCCGGGAGGAGTCCATATTGAAAGAATACTATACTCTTTCAAGTAATTAAGAAACTTATTACTTAAGTATTTTCCACTACAGTCTTAACGTGACGGTTTTAATACTTTAGCCGATCTGTCTGTCTACTTCGTGTCGAAACTCTTTGAATCAATCAAAAGTTTATGATTCGTGTTTCAAAAAAACACATAACCATAACGCGATGCCACATCCGTAAAGGTTACGAAGCCTTTATATCCACCTCTAGCCTAGCTAGATATGGGCCCACTTACGTCACTATGAACGAGGGCTATCATATCGATGGCACTTGTACTTTTACCATGTAAAAGGTGTTCTAGGCACTTTGCCTAATAGACTAGATTCGTAGATATCATTTGAATAGGATCAAATCCGTCCTAGTATCCACTCTTCGAAAGTGTGGATATAATAGTCTTGTTTAATATGTCCCAGACAACAATGCCACAAATAAGTCTCAACTGATTAATTCAGTTTGAGCTATTTATTTTTCATGTCATGCGTTTGAGATTAATTTATATTCAAAATATAAATACTGTTATTCACATCTAATGTGTTTATCTCAATATCATCTTTATAAAATAAAACACTTTAGTGTTCTAGAATATAAAGGTATATCCGCAACGGATTAAACCCTGATATAGAGATAATATTTCTAGTCAAACTAGGTACATTACAACCGTTTCCTAATTTAAGTACACACCCAAAGGGTAGTTCCTAAACTTCGGTTTCTACGGTTAAAACAGTGACTCTCGTCCCGTTTTCGATTCGCAAATCAATCTCAACTGAAGTCAGTATCCTGCTTATCAGCAGATTCTGCACATCAGTACATATCTTATGTACCACATCTAGTATCAAAATCCAATTTTGAAACTAATAGCGAACATATTTATGACAAACATACTTGAAGCCGGAGCCTTGCACGTCTTCACTTCCTTCATGTATGCCTTGTCCATATGGCAGTCACGTGTCCAGTGACCCCATTTGCAACAGTTTAGGCAGACATCTTGGGATATGTCCTTTGTCTTCCCAGAAGACTGTGATGATTTTTGCCTTTGCCCTTTTTAGAAGCTCTGGCTGTGCCTCCTAGAGCATAGCCGTCAACTCTCCAAGAGTTTACTCTTGGTTCACAATGAACCTGCCCCAGCTTTCGGGTAGAGACTATAAGATCAAATCTTTGTAGTCTCGGCCACGTAGGTAATGCCCAGCTAACCTAGCTGATCGATGTCAGCAATCATCTGCGATACCTAGTGCTCGACAGATGTACCCTCTGACATACATGAGCTAAAGAGCTTCCTTGTGCAATTTGTACTTCTAAGATCTAAGAATAGATCTATGAAGATCTTTATTTTCATCATCAAGGTACAAGGATCTAATCTTTATTTTTATGACGGAATTAAACTGTCATTGCGGTAAGCATAAGGGATTGAGCACTAAAGTTATCATCACATGAATCTTCCAAAGATCATGTTCTACTATTTGTTCAACTCCGGGCTTAGGCCCAAGAGGTTTCTCTATCAAATAAAGTAACTTCTCAGTTCTCACGACTATCCTGAGGTTTTATTCTCAATTTGAAAATTAAAGCCGCTTAAAGATATTTTCACCTAGGATTATGTTTTAAACGCTAATCTTTCAGTTATCTTGATTACTATAGTCCAACTATCCAATCAACGATTTCAGGTACTATTTAATATAATGATTACTATAGTCTAACTATATAATCAACTATAATTTGATTGTTTAAATTCAAATATATATATTGATTACTATAATCCAATTATATAATCAACTATAATTTGAAGTAGTTTGAATATAGTCCAACTGTTTAATTAAAACAACGATAGTAGTCCAACTAATATTTATTCGAGTAATGACGAAAAATTGAAATTAGCGCGTATTGGCAAGTCTCTAAATGAAATTGCAAATTTAATACTTGCCTCCCACTATTTTTCGGCGAGCCTCTAACCCTCTGTTGAGTACTCGGGAAACCTAGTTTCCTAGTGGGCTAGGATCCCGTTAAATAACACACAACCTTGACTTTGGCCAACAAGCTGTATGATATTTAACTAGGTAGATCTCTAATATCAATTGGATCTCATCCAAATCCTAGATCCAGTAGGTGGACATCCAAGTCCGAAACATATATCTTATATATGCCAATATATCCAATAAATTCCCTAACCTTTTTCCTCTGAATCAATTAAGCCTTGGCTTTGGCACAACAAACTTAATGATTCCAGTTAAGCGGGACCCATTGACCTTGGAAAGCTTCGTAATCGATGTCGATGGACAAGAAGTGATCTTGACTTTGGCCAACAAATCACAACTTGGACAAGACATGCGATATGGAACAAAGCCTTCATGATTCAAACACACCCGCGATGGACAAAGGCCTTGACTTTGGCCAACAAACCAGTGCCAATCTTGGATCTTGAGAATTAATCATTCAATGGAAGGAAAAATGCTTAATATATGTTGAGGGTTTTTCGCGTAATTGGCAACCAATTAATTATCTTTGTTAAGGTCTCATCATACACCCTTAAACATGCATTCTAAAAACATAATAAGGCGCGTAAATAAATTAATAATGATATGCGGATGGATATTTAAAACACTTTGTTCCTAGAAAAAATCTCTCATTTTCCTCTCTCCTGCTAGCACAAATCTTACTTCTACCCAATTACATAACACTTCTAAAGAAACCTCATTTATATTGAGGGGAATAGGTGAGAAGAGAAATAAAAAGAGTCAAGAGGTAATAGGTTGGACACGCAGGTCCAATTTAATAAATTCTAAATTTATTACAACAATTTCCAAAATTGCCCTCACCCATCTGATATCCATCTGATATACATTATTCATACATCACATCCATGTATTCACACAAAGCATGTTATCAATCAATCTAATCCAATTAATTAATCTGAAATTAATGACCATCTAATGTTCAAACAACGATTTGATTTGCGCGAGTCAAACTCGTTTTAAGAATAAGTACTCAAAGTACGAATTCTTGAATTATATTAAACTACAACATTAAATCCAATTTAATTTGTATTCAATACTAATTCTTTATTTAATTCCAAATTAAATAATTACACTTTATTTATGTGCCTTTAGCGACTTAGATTCTAAATCTAATCATTACGGGTCTCAAAGCCCAATTAACATCCAATGTCAATTTAATTAAAGTCCAATGGGCTTTCAATTAATTTATAAGGCATGGACTTTGGTCAATATGGGTAAAACCCAAATATCAAAGCCCAATTAAGGAATCACCCTTATTTGCCAAAAATCAATTTAGGCTCATTAGGCCCAATTAAAATTTTAAAGGTCCATTATATTATATTTGGACTTTATGGATATGATTTTGGGCCCAATTGGATCCAACCAATTAACCTAAACCAAATTTGGCCAACCAAGCCAAGCCCAAATAAACCCAAAATTAAAGCCCAATTCCAAATTTAGCCCAACTAATTAAATTACAAAATTCCAAATTTCACAATTTAATTAACTAAAGTGTATAGCCATAATTAATTACTTAAATCAACATTTCCAAAACACCAATTTAATCAATTAATCATGCTTATCATCATCAACACATGTCCAACACAATTGAAGCAAAATCAATCCCATTTCCATGCTAAAACTGACGGCAATTAGGGGATTTATGTCCGATTTCGATTTTAATCCAATTAAATCCTAAATCAACATTTCCCAAGTCTTTCAAACTCATCCAATGATTCAAAAAACAAAATCACCATGACTTAGGGTAACATCAAACTTTCGGCCAAGCCAACAATTTGGTCAATTTTCATCAAATTGATCATATATAGCACTATCTTATCATCATTCAAGCATACTCAAACAATCAATTTCATCCAAACATGCTCAAATCAATTTTACCCTAAATTCAATTTCATGTTTAAATAAGGCTCTTGATACCATTGTTGGGTTTCTACTATAGTCCCAAGATCATTCAAGCAATGAAAATAATGTGAATACAACAAAGAAGTATGGCAGAATCCTACTTACAATGAACGGATTTGCGATGCGACGAAACACAAAAATTTGATCCTCCTTGAAGCTCTCGGCAATGGCCCTCTTTTGTGCTCCTTGGATTCAGTCAAGCTCCAAGCTTGGGAATGGATTCCATGCTCAAGGGTTTGTTTCCCTATCACCTTTGGATGACTCTTTAGTGTGCTAGCACTTGGAAAATTTTGCCACAAATTCTTCCTAAGCTTCTTGCATCTCTCAGCATTTTGAGAAATTTTGAGAGAAAAATGGCCCAAGGCCGAATGGAGAGGGAGAGGAAGAGAGAAGGTGAAGTGTGTTGTCATGGTTGTATTTTGATTTCAAAAATCAAATACCAATTACTTTTTCCAAAATTGTACAAGGCATTAAAGCCTTCCAACAACCCCCATCAATCACAAGTGACTTACATCACATCACTCAAAGTGACAAGGCATCCATCACTTGAATGACTAATGATGTGACGCTTGATGTGACTTGTGGGCCGCACTTAATTCGAAATGGGAGTGGGCCCGCAAACACTCCCGGGCTCGGGTTCGCTAACTCCGAATTAACGAATTTTTCGTTGCGACGTAATTAAATCAAATTTAATTAAATAATTATGTCTAGCAAAATTACTATTCACGTCACTAGCGAATTAATTCTAAATTAACTCGTTCGCCCGAATTAAATCTAATTTTAATTTCGCGTCGAAATCTAATTTCGTTTAATATATCGAATATATTATTTTATCGATTAATTCCAAATTAATCGCTCTCTCTCTTTAAATAATATTTTATCCCAGATAAAATATCTTTGTAATTAATCCTAGATTAATTTTCTCTCTCTACTAATTAATCCCAGATTAATAATGTGCGAGTCATACATCATCGTTGAATCTTCGGGAAGCGACCCATGAGATCCACGGATATGTTGGCAGTAAATACGGTCGTCGGACTATCCGAACACGTACGTACCTAGTACTACGTTTTTACTGATTTACAAGACATGGTTGGCTTCTAGCAAAGCACCGTGCCTACCCAATTCTCCAGAAATATTCTTAAAGGAATATGTAATCTGTATCAGGCGTAGTATACGTAGTATTGCGTATTACGATCCAGTATCGGATGTCACGTGCTAGGCCTGGGGCTGAAATTGTGTCTGCCCCGTACGAAGCACATATCAAATCTCTGGTAACAAGTCTCTATATTCGGATAAGCATAACCTAGTCATATTATCCCGATAGCTGCAGCATATAAGAGCACAAGTTTCGTATCCTACGTGATCATCATCTCCACTATGACTGGAGTGATACTTCCATCTTGACATCACACCCAATACACTACGATTCTCAATATACCCAGAAGAGGCGTACACAGAACCAGTTAAAGCCCTGGACGACCAAAACCAAAGTATATTGATTGTCGCAAGTATTAGCGGTGCAAGTCTCAGGTTAAGACCAAAAACACCTACCCTGATTCGGACTTCCATAGACACATAGTCATACTACCAATGGAATTCCAAGGGGTCTATCCAGAGCGAAGCTGTTTCCGTACCATCGGTAAACACAACCTCCTATTACACTTGCATGAGTATCCAATACCCAAATATATGAGAAATATGTCGTTATGCTCCAATAACACGCACAAGTTCAATACTAGTCTATTCCGCATTATCGATGTCCAATCTCGATAATACTCCGACTATGGATGTTTTAATGATTAAACCTTCATGGATTGATATTGTCTCATATCTTTTCAATCCAGAACTAATCATACATACTTTTATCATTTATATATCCCGGTAATCTAATTACAAATGATAAAAGAGTAATTTCTTTTGTCACATAGTTAATTTGTACAACAACACCATGATCTGTACAAATAGTGATGTTATGGGTCATAATTGTTCAACATTATTAGATTAAATTAAAGTGGGAGACAATGGAGATTAGTCACACCTAATTATACATATTTGGACAAATTAGATTAAGCCCACTTAAAAGTTGATTACAACTTTTATTAATTAAAAATTACCTAAGTTTTGCTATAAATAGCAAGCTTTATGAAGGTTTTAATTACAAGAAATAAGTACAAATACAAGCAAATTCTTGAGAGATTAGCCTAAGTTAGAGATGTGTTTATAGAAGCTTGTGAGGTCTCTATAACATTTCATCTAGGGGAAATCAAGATTGGATCTTGAAGTGAAGCTTGGAAGCATTGGAAACAAGATTGGATCTTGAAGTCAAGTTTGCACACCTTGGAGGTTCTCCAACAATTTCAACAAATGAGAAGTAGATTGGATCTTGCATCAAGCTTACTAGGTAATGTTTGATCTTTTCCTAAGCTATGTTTATTTGTGTATTAGATGCATGATCACATAGCTTAATGTTGAATAAAGCTAATCAATTGTATTAGGATACTTTAGAAGTATAAACACAACATGCTTGTAATTAGGTCAAAGATGTTCATGTTGGACATGGAATAATTAATTAGAGTTTGGAACTCTAGATTAATGCTTAGAGTTATGGCTACCATTCTAGAATCACTTGACTACCTTTAGGTGACCTAGAATTGTTCACGAGATATTTCTTATTGGGATTCTAATTTGGTTTGTGTATTGGATTCAAAATTTACGCAAATGCGTATTTGGAATAAATTTATATTTTTGTAAAAATATTTGATATTTTGAAAAACATGATTTTTATTTTATAACATGTGTTAATGTTGGTTTTGAAATTAAAAATTAATTTTGGATGTTTTTGAAGTGCTTAGGGAGGATAAAATAATCCATAATCCATTCACCTCACTCGAAAGTGAGCTGAATGAGAAAACAAATGAAAAAAATAATAGAAGACGGACTTGGGCGACACTGTAACGCGCGCACTTTAGCGTGTGTACATCATAAGCGTCGCGGCCTTGGTCGCGCGCCGATTTTGTTTTCACTCGTTCTAGAGTTTCCGGATTCCGATTCAGTCCCGGATTTTTCCTATACACTCGTAATGGAATATAGTATTTCATTAAATAATTTAAAATTACACCAATACTTGATATCCATGGGTTAGACCCATTTCCGCTGCCCGGGGCACCGATCTGACCCTAGGGGTTTCACAACTGCCCCAACAGAATGGTATCAGTAGCAAAGGCTTAACCACACAACACATATTTTTGAATCTATGCCATAGTAATTTGAATTTAATTATTCATAAGACATATTGGATATGTATTGCAAGTTTTAAATTAAAACTTTGACCTAATTAAGTTAATGACTTGATTTTCATAAATCTCTCGTGATTAGGTGATTACTTTATTTAAGTAATAGTATTAATAATGTTGGAGCATTATTGGATGGTCCGTCTTGTCAATACGGAGATGAATGTCTTCTTACTACTTATATCCAATATCGTCATTAGTGTGAGGGTATAAGTGCTCGAAACTTAGGTCGCTCAGGTAAAACATTAGATGTAGTGTGATGAGTTAACGTAGTCACCTAATATCGTCATTAATGTGAGGATAAGAAACGGTTCAGGACCAAACCAGTAGTCACATGAAATGATTGACCTTGGAAGTCTACCTAATGAGTTTACAAAGGCTAATATCGTCATTAATGTGAGGCTGGAGTAAATGTCATGGGATCCACTTCCCGCTATGAAATTTTGATAGTCAAATTTCTATTTTTCCGTTAAGGGAGATTACGGAATTACGTAAAGTAGTGGGATGGCACTAATAGATTTAAAATTCCTTAATCAATTAGTGTTAGCACTTTTGAAATAAAAAATGTTCTGCTACTACTCAAAAATGTTGTCTTGTAGATGGCTGCCACTAATCCAATGATGAAACTTTTGGATTCCTATAAGCTAAAAGGATTCGAGAACTATTTTGAATGAGAAATGAACATACGCATTGTCTTGGAGTATGAAAAGTTGACTTATGTCACGATCAATCCACTACATGTTGATATCGATCCTGACTCCACTCTAGAAGAGCGAGAAACTTTTGATAGATGGAAGGATGATAATCTGAAGGTGAAATCCTACATATTGGGATCGATGGTTCCAGATTTACTAAGACATTACATTGAAGTACCGGATGCTAAGAGCATCATGCGAACACTCAAGGAGTTGTTCGAGGCAAATCAAGAGATGGACCTTTATCGAAGGTCTAAGGAATTATTCCGTGCTGAACTCAAGGAGAGAGGAGCTGTCAGCACTCATGTTTTGAACATGATCGACCACATTCGATATCTGGAATGATAAGGCATTATGTTTGATGAACGGCTGGGCCGTAATTAAATTTCCATATGCATTCGATGCAAGCCACATACAAAGAACTTTATAACATGCTACGCACGGCGGAGCAAGATTTGAAGAAAGGCAACCCCACACTGTATCTCCATGATGGAACTGGTGTTGGGTTTTCTAGGTAAAACCAAGATCAATTAAGCAAGAAATCATGTGAATACAACAAAGTAAGAATGCAGAAAATATTCACTTTGATCGGTTTTAGATGTAGGAGATAACAAAAATTCCAAGCCTTTGTGTTGTGCTCCAAGCTCCCATTTGATGTATGTTGAGGTTCCAAGCTTGTCCTTGAATTTCAAACTCATGGATTGGTTTCCCTAACACCTTTGAATGACACCTTTAATGTGCTAGCATTGTTGATTTTGAAGCAAAATCAAGAAGAAAATGAAGCCTAGCTTCACGCCAATAAGAGGAGAAAGAAGGCCATAGATTCGGCCAAGATAGGAGTAAATGGTGAAGTTCACGCCACTTGTATGTTGAGAGAATGAGTGAGCATTTTTTTCAATTTTGTTAAAATGTAATAATGATTTCAAAAATCAAAAACCATTTACAAAAGTGTAGTTGGTAAATGTCCATCACAAGTCAAACTTGTGTAAGCAACAAGTTACCAATTATATGCTCACTTACTTCCATCACCTTAAGCAAATAAAGTGACTAATGATGTGACTTGATGTGGGCCACACTTGATTCAAAATCCGAGTGGGCCTACAACACATCCCGGGCTTGGGTTTGCTAATTCCGAATTAACAAAGTTTCGTTGCGACGTAATTAAATCAAATTTAATTAAATAATTATACCTAGCAAAATTACTTCACGTCGCTCGCGAATTAATTCTAAATTAATTCATTCGCCCGAATTAAAATCCAATTTTAATTCCGTTATGAAATCTAATTCCATTTAATATATCGAATATATATTTTTATCGATTAATTCCGAATTAATCGTTCTCTCTCTTCAAATAGTATTTTACCCCAGATAAATCTCCCGTAATTAATCCTAGATTAATTTTCTCTCCCATTTAATTAATCCCAGATTAATTATGTTCGAGTCATACGCCATCGGTGAATCTTCGGGAAGCGACCCATGAGATCCCTGGATATGTTGGCAGTAAATCCGGTCATCGGAATATCCGAATATGTGCGTACCTAGTACCACGTTCTTACCGATTTACAAGACATAGTTGGCTTCTAGCAAAGCGTCGTGCCTACCCAATTCTCCAGAAATATTCTTTTAAGGAATATGTAATCTATGTCAGGCGTAGTATACGTAGTATTGCGTATTACGATCTAATATCGGATGTCACATGCTGGGCCTGGGGTGGGAATTGTGTCTGCCCCGTACGAAGCATATATCGGATCTCTGGTAACTAGTCTCTATAATCGGATAAACATGACCTAGTCATATTATCCCGATAACTGCAGTACTAAGGAGTACTAGTTCCGTATCATGTGTGATCATCATCTCCATATGACTGGAGTGATACTTCCATCTTGACATCACACCCAATACACTACGATTCTCAGTATACCCAGAAGAGGCGTACACAGAACCTGTTAAAGCCATGGACGACCAAAACCAAAGTATACTGATTGTCGCAAGTATTAGCGATGCAAGTCTCAGGTTAAGACCAAATACACTTACCCTGATTCGGACTTCCATAGACACATAGTCATACTACCAATGGAATTCCGAGGGGTCTATCCAGAGCGAAGCTGTTTCCGTACCATCGGTAAACACAACCTCTTATCACACTTGCATAAGTATCCAATACTTAAATATATGAGAACTATGTTGTTATGCTCCTACAACGCGCACAAGTGCAATACTAGTCTATTCTGCATTATCGATGTCCAGTCTCGATAATACTACGACTAGGATATTTAATGATAAACCTTGGTAGATTGATACTGTCTCATATCATCTCAATCCGGAACTAATCATAAGGACTTTTATCATTTACATATCCCGGTAATCCAATCACAAATGATAAAAGAGCAATTTCCTTTGTCACACAGTTAATTTATACAACAACACCATGTTATGTACAAATAGTAATGCTATGGGTCATAATTGTCCAACAATCTCCCACTTAGCCTATAGCCAATCACTCAAGTGTCCTACACTTGAACTATGTACGGGTCGCTCAAAATTCTGCTGAGAAACAGCTTTCATCTGCGGATTTGAAAGGTTATCATGTGATGCGATTTATTCGATCATCACATCGCCACGATGTATGATCCGACGAATCAGATGAAATAGTTGAAGTATATACTTGGATCGTTGATGAGACCATTAATTCTTTAGCCTGTACTGTAGCATAGCTCAGCTGCTAACAGAACTACTCCTAATCTAATTAGGAATTTTACAGATCCAAAATTGCTTATTTTGATGCCTTAGTTGCAGCAATATTTCGCTTTTGTTGTTTATTTGGCAATAGTATCTTGCTTGGAAGATTTCCAGCTTACTTTCCGTTATTCAAACTATATAGTACCCTTATTGCGACTTACAGTCGTCTTTGTCGGTTTGGAAACTTGCAGCGGTGAACCCAGTCACTTCAAGTTCTCATTCTCCATAAATTAAGAACGCATCCTTAGTTCATCTAAGATACTCAAGGATGTTCTTAACATCAATCCAGTGACTATCACCTAGATCGGCCTGATTGTGACTCCATATGCTCAAAGCATATGAGACACCAGATCACGTATATATCTTTCAATATACAAGTTCTCGAAGAGTGCCAACAACTTTTAGATCTATCCCAGTAGATCCTTATTCCTAGAATAAAGGTTGTCTCTCCCAAGTAGTCTACGGAGAATTTTCATGAAAGCCACGCTTTCACCGATTATATTATTGGAAAGTCATTTCCAAGAAATGATATATCATCATTATATAGGACAATCATTGTCAGTGCACTCCCACTAACCTCCTTATATACACAAGAATCATTTTCGTTTTGAATTAAATCATATACCATTATGATTACATCAAAATGCTGGTTCCAAGAACGCAATGCTTGCTTCAATCCATAAATGGATCGAATTAACTAGCAAACCTTGTTTGCATATTTTGGTGCGACAAAATCGTCAAGATGTTGTAAACATCCTCCAAAAGGTTTCCGTTTAAGGAAAGCGATTTTGACGTTTAGCTGCCATATTTCATAAGTGAAACATGCAGCATTAGCAAGCATTATCCAAATGGATTTTAATCATGGCAACAGGTAAAAGGTTTCGTCATAATCAACACAATGTTGATAGCGATACCTTTTCGCTACAAGCCTAGCTTTGTACGTTTGTATGTTGCCATCCATGTTTGTCTTCCTTGAAGACTCATATAATACCAATAAGCACAATGCCTTTCGGTACAACAACCAGTGTCCAAACTTGGTTGGTATACATGGAATCCATTTCGGACTTCATGACACTTTGCCATGAAATGAGTCGATACTTTGTATCACTTCCTCATACGTAGCCAGTTCGTATTCCTCAATAAGATTACATCTTCATGAGGTGAGATCAGAAACCTATACCTCCCAGGTTGTTTTCTGACTCTCTCTGACTTACGAGGTTCTTGTGTATTCGAAGATTGTGGTATAGTTTCATCCCTGATGAACTGTTTGTGTTCCATTAAGGAATCGGTGCCTAGAACAGTATTACTCTATTTTCATCGAGTTTTACTTTCCTCTTTCCTCCACTACCACTGCATATAGGTATTCCTCTTAGGAAAACCGCATGGAGAGCAACAATTACATTGTTCTCTTGTGAGTTGTATAAGTACTATACTTTGGTTTCCCTAGGATAACCTACAAATAGGCACTTATCCGATTTTGGGTTCTAGTTTGGTATCATCCAAACATATGCCTAGCATTCCCAAATCTTCAGGAATGAGAAAACCCGGTTTCTTTCCTGTTAATATCTAATATGAAGCCTGTCTAACATATTTTCATGGAACCTTATTCAAAATAAGTTTTGCACTGTTTAATGCGTATCCCTAGAAGGAAAATGGTAGCTTAGAGCGACTCATAATTAACCTTACTATGTCCAACAAAGTTCGGTTTCTCTGTTCGGACACACCATCAAATTGAGGTGTTCCGAGAGGAGTCCTTTATGAAAGAATACTATACTCTTTCAAATAATCGAGAAACTTATTGCTTAAGTATTTTCATCACGGTCCAATCATGATGTTTTAATACTCTTGCCGGTCTGTTTTTATACTTCGTGTCGAAACTCTTTGAATTTATCAAAATTTTCCGATTCGTGTTTCAAAAGAAACACATAACCATAACGCTATGCCACATCCGTAAAGGTTACGAAGTGTTTATATCCACCTCTAGCCTAGCTAGACATGGGCCCACTTATGTCACTATGAACGAGGGCTAACAGATCGGTGGCACTTGCACTTTTTACCAAGTAAAAGGTGTCTTAGGCACTTTGCCTAATAAACTAGATTCGTAGACATCATTTGAATTAGAATCAAATCCGTCCTAGTATCCACTCTTCGAAAGTGTGGATATATGAGTCTTGTTAATGTGTCCCAGACAACAATGCCACAAATAAGTCTCATATGATTAATTCAGTTTGAGCTATTTGTTTGTCATGTTATACGTTTGAGATTCATTTATATTCAAAATATAAATACTGTTATTCACATCTAATGTGTTTATCTCGATATCATCTTTATAAACAAAAAACTTAGTGTTCTAGAATATAAAGGTATACCCGCAACGAGTTAAACTTAGATATAGAGATAATGTTTCTAGTCAAACTAGGTATATTATAACAGTTTCCTAATTTAAGTACATGCCCAAATGGCAGTTCCAAAATTTAGATTTCTACGACCAAAACAGCGACTTTCGTCCTGTTTCTGACTCGCAGGTCGATCTCAATTGAAGCCAGTTTCCTGCTAATCAGCAGATTCTATACATCAGTACATATTTATGTACCACATCTAGTATCAAAAATCTAATTTTGAAACTAATAGTGAACATGTTTATGACAACCATACTTGAAGTCGGAGACTTACCCTGCCTTCACTTCCTTCATGTCTGCCTTGTCCATACGGTAGTCACGCTTCCAGTGACTCCGTTTGCCACAGTTTAGGCAGACATCTTGGCATATGTCATTTATCTTCCTAGAAGACTGTGACGATTTTGCCCTTGCCCATTTTAGAAGCTCTGGCTTTGCCTCCTTGAGCATAACCATCAACTCTCTAAGAATTTACTCTTGGTTCATAATGAACCTGCCCCAGCTTTCGGGTAGAGACTATAAGATCAAATCTTTGGTAGTTTCGGCCACGTAGGTAATGCCCAGCTAACCTAGCTGATCGATGTCAGCAATCATCTGCGACACCTAGTGCTCGACAGATGTATCTTCTGACATACGTGAGCAAAAGAGCTTCTTTTGCAATTCGTACTTCTAAGATCTAAGAATAGATCTATGAAGATCCTTTAATTTCAACATCATGGTATAAGGATCTAATCCTTATTTTTGACGACAAAATTAAAGTGTCATTGCATCAAGCATAAAGGGTTGAGCACTAAATTTATCATCACCATGAGTCTTCCAAAACTCATGCTCCACTATTTGCTCAACTCCGGGCTCAGGCCCGAGATGTTTCTCTATCAAATAGAATAACTTCTCAGTTCCCAGGACTATCCTGAGGTTTTATTCCCAATCTGAAAATTGGAGCCGTTTAAAGACATTTTCTCTCAGGATTATGTTCTAAACGCTAATCTTTTAATTATCTTGATTCCAATAGTCCAACTATCCAATCAACGATTACGGGTACAATCAAATATAAGGATTACTATAGTCTAACTATATAATCAAATACTATTTGACTGGTTAAATTAAAATTTATTGATTACTATAATCCAATTATATAATCAACTATAAATGAAGTAGTTTGAATACAGTCCAACTGTTTAATTAAAACAACAATTAAATATTATTCCAACTAATATATTTATTAATTAATGACGAAAAATGGAATGAGCGCGTATTGGCAAGTATCTAAACAAAATTGCAAATTTAATACTTGCCTCCCATTATTTTTTGGCGAGCCTCTAACCCTCTGTGGAGTACTCGGGAAACCTAGTTTCCTAGTGGGCTAGGATCCCGTTAAATAACACACAACCTTGACTTTGGCCAACAAGCTGTATGATATTTAACTAGGTAGATCTCTAAGATCAATTGGATCTCATCCAATTCCTAGATCCAGTATGTGGACATCCAAGTCTGAAACATATATCTAATATATGCCAATATATCCAATATATTCCCTAACCTTTTTCCTCTGAATCAACTAAGCATTGGCTTTGGCACAACAAGTTAATGATTCCAAGTTAAGCGGGACCCATTGACTTTGGAAAGCTTCGTAATCGATGTCGATGGACAATAAGTGATCTTGACTTTGGCCAACAAATCACAACTTGGACAAGACATACGATATGGAACAAAGCCTTCATGATTCAAACACATCTGCGATGGACAAAGGTCTTGACTTTGGCCAACAAACCAGTGCCAATCTTGGATCTTGAAAGAGAATCACTCAATGGAAGGAAAACGCTTAATATTTGTTGAGGGTTTTTCGCGTAATTGGCAACCAATTAATTATCTTTGATTAGGTCTCATCATACACGCTTAAGCATGCATTCTAAAAGCATAATAAGGCGCGATAAATAAATTAATAATTATATGCGGATGGATATTTAAAACATTTTGTTCCTAGAACAAATCACTCATTTTCCTCTCCCTGGCTAGCAATATTCTTACTTCTACTCAATTACATAACACTTCTAAAGAAACCTCATTAACATTGAGGGGAATAAGTGAGAAGAGAAATATAAGGAGTCAAGAGGTAAAGGCTGGACACGCAGGTCCAATTTAATAAATTCTAAATTTATTACAACAATTTCTAAAATTGCCCTCACCCATCTAATATCCATCTGATATACATTATTCGTACATCACATCCATGTATTCACACAAAGCATGTTATCAATTAATCTAATCCAATTAATTAATCTTTGATTAATGATCATCTAATTTTAAAACAACGATTTGATTTGCGCGAGTCCAACTCGTTTAAGAATAAGTACTCAAAGTATAAATTCTTGAATTATATCAAACTACAATATTAAATCCAATTTAATTTGTATTCAATACTAATTCTATATTTAATTCCAAATTAAATAATTACACTTTTAATGTGCCTTTGCGACTTAGATTCTAAATCTAATCTTAATGGGTCTCAAAGCCCAATTAACATCCAATGTCAATTTAATTAAAGTCCAATGGGCTTTTAATTAATTCATAAGGCATGGACTTTGGCAACTAAAGCCTAATAAGGAATCACCATTTGCCATAAAATTAATTTTGGCCCATTAGGCCCAATTAAATTATAAAGGCCCAATTATCATATTTGGACTTTATGGAAATGGTTTTAGGCCCAATTGGATCCAACCAATTATCCTAAACCAAACTTGGCCCAACCAAGCCCATTAAGCCCAAATACAACATTTTAGCCCAATTCCAAATTAAGCCTAATTAATTAAATTCCAATATTCCAAATATTACAATTTAATTAACTAAAGTGTAGAGCCATAATTAATTAGTTAAATTAATATTTCCAAAACACCAATTACACCAATTAATCATGCTTTATTATTATCAATTCATGTCCAACATAATTGAAACAAAATCAATTCATTTCCATGTTATACATGTCACGGCAATGAGGGATTTTTCTTAATTAATTTTGATTTCAATCCAATTAAATCAAAAATCAATTTATCCATCATTTCAAACACATCCAATGGTCCAAAAATCAAAATCACCATGACATAAGGTTCATATTGCATTCGGCCAAGCTAATGCATTTGGGGAAAATTAATCCAATTAATTTTTCATCAAAATGATTATACATAACTCTAAGTTATCAATATATAAGCATATTCAAACAAACAATTTGATCAAAACATGCTCAAATAAAAAATTCTCAAATCAAGATTAAGAACCCTAAATTCAATTTCATGCTCAATTATGGCTCTGATACCATTGTTGGGTTTTCTAGGTAAAACCAAGATCAATTAAGCAAGAAATCATGTGAATACAACAAAGTAAGAATGCGGAAAATACTCACTCTGATCAGTTTTGGATGTAGGAGATAACAAAAATTCCAAGCCTTTGTGTTGTGCTCCAAGCTCTCATTTGATGTATGTTGAGGTTCCAAGCTTGTCCTTGAATTCCAAACTCATGGATAGGTTTCCCTAACACATTTGAATGACTCCTTTAATGTGCTAGCATTGTTGTTTTTGAACCAAAATCAAGAAGAAAATGAAGCCTAACTTCACGCCAATAAGAGGAGAAAGAAGGCCATAGATTCAGCCAAGAGAGGAGAAAATGGTGAAGTTCACGCCACTTGTATGTTGAGAGAATGAGTGAGCTTTTTTTCAATTTTGTTAAAATGTAATAATGATTTCAAAAATCAAAAACCATTTACAAAAGTGTAGTTGGTAAATGTCCATCACAAGCCAAACTTGTGTAAGCAACAAGTTACCAATTATATGCTCACTTACTTCCATCACCTTAAAGCAAATAAAGTGACTAATGATGTGACTTGATGTGGGCCCCACTTGATTCAAAATCCGAGTGGGCCCGCAACACATCCCGGGCTTGGGTTCGCTAATTCCAAATTAACGAATTTTCGTTGCGACGTAATTAAATCAAATTTAATTAAATAATTATGCCTAGCAAAATTACTATTCACGTCGCTCGCGAATTAATTCTAAATTAATTCATTCGCCCGAATTAAAATCCAATTTTAATTCCGTTATGAAATCTAATTTCATTTAATATATCGAATATATTATTTTATCGATCAATTTCGAATTAATCGGTCTCTCTCTTCAAATAGTATTTTATCCCAGATAAAATCTCTCTGTAATTAATCCTAGATTAATTTTCTCTCTCATCTAATTAATCCCAGATTAATTATGTTCGAGTCATACGTCATCGGTGAATCTTCGGGAAGAGACCCATGAGATCCCTGGATATGTTGGTAGTAAATCCGGTCATCGGAATATCCGAATATGTGCGTACTTAGTACCACGTTCTTACCGATTTACAAGACATGGTTGGCTTCTAGCAAAGCGCCGTGCCTACCCAATTCTCCAGAAATATTCTTTTAATGAATATGTAATCTATGTCAGGCGTAGTATACGTAGTATTGCGTATTACGATCCAGTATCGGATGTCACATGCTAGGCCTGGGGCTGGAATTATGTCTACCCCGTACGAAGCATATATCGAATCTCTGGTAACTAGTCTCTATAATCGGATAAACATGACCTAGTCATATTATCCCGATGACTGCAGTACTAAAGAGTACTAGTTCCGTATCCTGTGTGATCATCATCTCCATATGACTGGAGTGATACTTCCATCTTGACATCACACCCAATACACTACGATTCTCAATATACCCAGAAGAGGCGTACACATAACATGTTAAAGCCCTGGACGACCAAAACCAAAGTATACTGATTGTCGCAAGTATTAGCGATGTAAGTCTCGGGTTAAGACCAAATACATCTACCCTGATTCGGACTTCCATAGACACATAGTCATACTACCAATGGAATTCCGAGGGGTCTATCCAGAGCGAAGCTGTTTCCGTACCATCGGTAAACACAACCTCCTATCACACTTGCATAAGTATCAAATACTTAAATATATGAGAACTATGTCGTTATGCTCCCACAACGCTCACAGGTGCAATACTAATCTATTCCGCATTATCGATATCCAGTCTCGATAATACTACGACTAGGGATATTTAATGATTAAACCTTGGTGGATTGATACTGTCTCATATCATCTCAATCCGGAACTAATCATAAGGACTTTTATCATTTATATATCCCGGTAATCCAATTACAAATGATAAAATAGCAATTTCCTTTGTCACACAGTTAATTTATACAACAACACCATGTTATGTACAAATAGTGATGCTATGGGTCATAATTGTCCAACAGCTGGCTCTTCAAAGACATCTGGGAATTCAAAGAAAATAAAGATTGGGAAGAATAAGATATCAAAGAAAAACTCCAAGAAGCGCAAAGGCGCAAAAATCGATAGTAGCTCGTGACCAATATCTACAATGCAAGAAGTCTGGACACTGGAAGAATGACTGTCCAGAGCTTAAAGGAAAAGCGGGACCCTCAGATACGCTTTGTATTTTTTCCAATTATTGACATTTCATTAGCCTTAGATCCAAATAGTGGATGAGTGTTAGACACTGGCAGTCCTACTCATATTTACAATTCCCTACAGGAAATGAGTGTTAAAAGAAGGCTGAATAAAGGGGAGATCCAACTTAGAGTTGGCAATGGCGAGACATTGGATGTCAAGGCCATATGAACATTTGTTTAAGATCTCCCAAATGGATGTAAATTAGATTTGCATGACTGTTATTATGTTCCATCACTTATCAGACAAATAATATCGCTGCCAATATTAGATAAAGAGGGATATAAAATAAATATTAAAGATGAAACTTTATGTTTATATGATAAAAAAAAATTATTGAAATGTGAATGTTCTTTATCAAACGGCCATTATGTTTTGGAAACATGTAGAGATGTCTTTAATATAGAGAAAAATACAAGTAGGAAGTCTGAATTATATAATATTGAATTATGGCATATGAGATTAGGCCACATAGGTGTTAGACGTCTATCTAAATTGGTAAAGGATGGTTTGATTGAAAATCTTACCATAGATCCTTATCCGATTTTTGAGTCATGTATCCAAGGAAAGATGACAAAGGCCTCATTTGAAGGTGTTGGACACCGTGCTGGAGATTTACTGGAGCTAATACACAGCGATGTGTGTGGTCCATTAAATCATGCCGCTCATGATGGTTCCACATACTTTGTGAATTTCACAAATGCCAAGTCTAGATATGAATGTGTTTATCTAATGAAATATAAGTCAGAAACATTTGACAAGTTCAAAATATTCCGAAACTAAATAGAAAAAAAAACCAGTAAATTCATCAAATGCCTTAGATCAGATCGAGGTGGTGAATACATGAGTGAAGAATTCAGAAATTATTTAAGGGAGAATGGAATTCTCGCCCAATATAGCCCATCAGGAACACCTCAACACAATGGAGTGTCTGAGCGTAGAAATCGTACTTTATTAGATATGGTGTGATCCATGATGAGCTATACAGATATTCCTTATTACCTTTGGGGTTACGCTTTACTAACTGCTGCCTACATACTTAATAAGGTTTCATCGAAAGTTGTTTCTACGACCCCCTATCAGATATGGTTCGGTAGAAATTCAAATCATAAACATTTAAAGATTCGGGGTTGTCCTGCATACGTTAGAATTACGCAGCGGGATAAACTAGCACCCAAAGGGTATAAATGTAGGTTCGTTGGATATCCTGATAATTCCATAGGATATCAATTCTAGGATTTCGAGCAACGAAATGTATTTGTTGTTCGCTTTGCAACTTTTCTTGAAAGTAATTTTTGAGAGAAAATGTGAATTGTAAGAGATTAAACTTGATAAGTTTGATCCCAACAGTAAGGAACCTGAGATGGAACTAGAGATCTAACTAGGTGAAGGATCTACAACACAGGTACTACGTAAGTCGAATAGAATATCAATGCCTCTTGAGAGACTATTTTTAACATCTGATGTGAGCCTTGATGTTCGCATTTTAGAGGAAACAGATCCGACTACGTATAAGGAAGTGATATTGGATATCGATTTGGGAAAATGGCAGGAAGCCATGAAATCCGAAATGGATTCAATGAATGCCAATCAAGTCTGGGACTTAGTTGAACATCTTGAAGGAGATAAACCTATTGGCTGTAAATGGGTTTACAAAAGGAAGTGAGGGCCCGATGAAAATGTGGAAACCTTTAAGGCCCGATTGGTAATGAAAGGTTACACTCAACGTCCTGGGATTAACTATGAGGAAACCTTTTCACCAGTAGTCATGCTAAAATCTATTAGGATTCTTTTAGTCGTTACTGCATATCACGACTATGAGATATGGCAGATGGATGTGAAAACCGCTTTCCTAAATGGAATCCTTGAAGATGATATCTATATGGAACAACCAGAGGGTTTCGTATCCAGTGAGACTTCAAAATTGGTTTGTAAGCTCCAAAAGTCTATTTATGGACTTAAACAGGCATCCCGAAGCTGGAACCGTCATTTTGATGAGATAATTAGATTATCTGAATTCATCAAGAACGAGGAAGAACCACGTGTTTATAAGAAATTTAGTGGGAGCATGATAGTTTTCCTAGTCTTGTATGTAGATGACATCCTTATCATAGGAAATAATATAGGGATGATGTAAAGTATAAAAGCCTACCTTTGCAAGAACTTCTCCATGAAAGACATGGGTGAAGCTTCCTATATACTAGGTATACGGCTCTACCGAGATAGAGTTAGGAAGCTTATAGGGTTGTCACAATCGATGTACATAGATAAGATGTTAGAAATTTACAGTTTTACCAACTGTAAGGCAGTAAATATACCTTTCCGATACGACATACATCTTTCGAAGAAAATGACACCTCAAACTGAGGAAGAGAGAGTTAGGATGTCTAACTTGCCATATGCTTCTTCCATTAGAAGCATAATGTATGATATGTTATATACTAGACCTGACATCAGTTTCGGCTTCAGTGTGACCAACCAATATCAATCTTATCCATTAGACAGCTGTGAAACATATTCTGAAATATCTTAAAGGTACCAATGATATGTTTCTGATATATGGAGAAGATGAACTACAAGTTAAGGGTTATACAGACTCAGGAGATCCAGATGATAGAAAATCTACATCATGATACATATTTACCCTTAACGTGCTATAAGTTGGCGTTGTTCAAAGCAAGGCTCAACAACTGATTCCACCACTGAGGCGGAATTTATAGCGGCTTCAGAAGCTGTTAAAGAAGCTATTTGGATTAGAAATTTTATCACAGAACTTGGTGTTGTGTCTAGTATTATGGATTAGATCCCATTGTACTGTGATAATAACAGAGCCATCGCGCAGGCTAAAGAGCCGAGGGAGCATTCCAAGTCTAAACACGTGGAAAGGAAATACCACGTAATTAGAGATATAATTGAACGAAAAGACATAGTGGTCTTGAAGGTTCAAGGACAAGACAACATAGCAGACCCACTTACAAAGGCCTTACCTCCTAAGTTATTCGATAAACATGTGGAGGAGATGGGACTACGGTACCATCCAGATTGGCACTAAGCAAGTGGGAGTTTGATGGAGTTGGTGCTTGGAGTGCCAATCCGATTTGTACATTTTATTATTTATTAATAAAATAACTATATTTTTCATTTCATACCTTATTAATGGTATTGTCATTACGCGTATTAAATTGATGTATAGATATGCTAATAATGACATCGACCTTAGAATAGTCTTGACACTAGGTGTAAACTATTCTTAAAGTAAATATTCCTAGTCGTTGATTTTGGATTACGGTCGAATTCCTATAACCTAGAAGACTAGCACATGTCGTATATTGGTATTGGAGTTCCAATGGTTTAACCCGATTTACCATGAGTTTTGGAAACTCGTATAGACATGTGGGTATTCGTTGAAGCGAATACTGAATGACTTATAGGTGATTCCTAATAGTTGGAAGTACACACCACCGTCAATAGGAATCTCCTCGAGTCGAGTAGCATATGTAATCCTTTGACTATATGATAACATTGATTTTGTGTGAGATCCTCCATACTTTGATGCCATGTATGTCAGAAACCTTTCATGGTGTGGACTCTAGATATTCATTGGGTGTGGACCGATGCACTCAGTAATCAAGTGTGAAGCAAGATAGGATCTGTCGACCCGTATGTGTACCATAAGGGGTTTAGGTATCCATGTTAGTAAAGTCACGATTCTTAAATCTTTGGCTAAAGTTGATCACCTAGGGTGGATCACATCAGTTATGAAGAATCCTGGACATGTCGACATGAGATGTGCATCTCGGAAACTTGACGGTGTATTCTATGTTTCCTAAGCACAACTCGGATAGCCTACGATGAAGAGATTGTTAAACATATGTAATAACCTCGACTTGTATAGTTCAGAAAGGTCGTTCGTGTTCTTCGCAAATTCGGAGGTGGCTGAATTGCTAATATATTAGCTAGGCTTATATGACGAACGTGTCTGAACTTAGAGAGTCCCAATATGAAGTGTAATCGTTGAGCACTTGGGTAGCCGAATATTTTTGATAAAAGATAATATTCGATATTATAATTATCAACTATGATAATCAAGTGTTATTGGATAACATTGATTATTTACTTTGACCTAATTAGATTAATTGAATAATTACACAAGGGCTTAATTGTAAAATCATAATTATCTCTACCATTTGAGGATATTATGGTAATTGTAAGTATGTAATAATATGTGGTTTTGGCTTGATTTAATTGGATTAAATCAAGGTGGCAAACATTTAACTAATCTATTTCCTAATCCTTGGCTTGATTTAATTAGATTAAATTAAAGTGGGAGACAATGGAGATTAGTCACACCTAATTATACATATTTGGACATATTAGATTAAGCTCACTTAAAAGTTGATTACAACTTTTATTAATTAAAAATTGCCTAAGTTTTGCTATAAATAGCAAGTTTTAGGAAGGTTTTAATTACAAGAAACAAGTACAAATACAAGCAAATTCTTGAGAGATTAGCCTAAGTTAGAGAAGTGTTTAGAGAAGCTTGTAAGGTCTCTACAACATTTCATCTATGAGAAATCAAGATTGGATCTTGAAGTGAAGCTTGGAAGCATTGGAAACAAGATTGGATCTTGAAGTCAAGCTTGCACACCTTGGAGGTTCTCCAACAATTTCAACAAAGGAGAAGTAGATTGGATCTTGCATCAAGCTTACTAGGTAATGTTTGATCTTCTCCTAAGCTATGTTTATTTGTGTATTAGATGCATGATCACATAGCTTAATGTTGAATAAAGTTAATCAATTGTATTATAATACTTTAGAAGTATAAACACAACATGCTTGTAATTAGGTCAAAGATGATCATGTTGGACATGGAACAATTAATTAGAGTTTGGAACTCTATATTAAAGCTTAGAGCCATGGCTACCATTCTAGAATCACTTGACTACCTTTGGGTGACCTAGAATTGTTCACGAGATATTTCTTCTTGGGATTCTAATTTGGTTTGTGTATTGGATTCAAAATTTACGCAAATGCGTATTTGGAATAAATTTATATTTTTGTAAAAATATTTGATATTTTGAAAAACTTGATTTTTATTCTATAACATGTGTTATTGTTGGTTTTGAAATTAAAAATTAATTTTTGATGTTTTTGAAGTGTTTAGGGAGAACCGGAAGTGATTAGGGTAAAATAGAAGACATACTTGGGAGACACTGTAGCGCGCGCACTGTAGCGCGTGTACTTCACGCGCGTCGCGCCCTTGGCGCGGGCCGATTTTGTTTTCGCTCGTTCTGGAGCTTCCGAACTCCGATTCAGTCCCGGTTTTTTCTTATACACTCGTAATGGAATATAGTATTTCATTAAATAATTTAATATTACACCCATACTTGATATCCATGGGTTAGATCCATTTCTGCTGACCGAGGTACCGATCCAACCCTAGGGGTTCCACAACTGCCCCAACAAAACTATCACCGCCTTTAAGGCTAGTTTTAAATGTTTTGGAATAATTAATTCCTGAATTAAATTAATTGGGTAATAATGATAATTTATATATTATAAAAAGTAAGATTTCTAAATTTTAAATATTAAAAGTTGATCTCATAGCCCTGACATTTTATTTTATTGTTAAAGTCTAATTTAAAATTTTCAATCACTTCAAACAAATCAAACCTTTTTATTTTTACTAAAATTGTTATTTTATTTACTAAATCTATTTCATGTGGATCGAACCCGGACTTATCGGGTTATTTTATTACTTCGACACTCTTATACTTGAGAGTAAACAACCACTTTTGAGCATGTCAATATTCTTATGGTATACACACCCATTCAGGTAGTCATTCCTTACCAAGTCTTCCACATCATCTTTTTGTAGCATGTATCTTCATATTGTGGTGCACACAATAAGTCTTGTTGTCTCTCTTCTCAATCAGAAGATTTCTCATGTCAGACTCAGTCAGTAGGTCTTTATCCTCGATTTCCCGAGCTATTTGGGATAATGGTCTGTTCAAGACGGCGTATATCGTCTCTCCGGTGACATGGGTGACCTGGATAAGGGGCCTTCTCTCCTGCGTTGGATTACTCTGAGTTATATGCCTGAACTTCTTCTGCCTCGGGATAAGTCTCATCAGGTCTCTGCCCATATCACGCCGATTTTCTGGCCCATACATTTTCGACATCTGAGTAGCCCCTCCTCGGGTGATCTTCTCATCTTCCTCCATCAACACAAACTTCCTCGCCTGCTCTAAGGCCGCGATATAATCCAGTATCTCCTGGATCCTCAAGTGTGACCATAACTTCCCGATCCTGAGGGCTCATTTAAAACTCTACAGCACCTTCGGGGACTCATACGCCCCGACCTCTAGTACCATGCTATGGTATCTGTCGACGAAGCTTTTTAAAGGCTCATCGTCTCTCTGCTTCATCAACCTCAACGACCCCACTGTCTTTCTTGGTATGCATGTCCATTTGAAATAGCGCACAAAGGAAATTCAGGGAGTGGCATGAGAGGCCATAGTCAGTGAGAATACCTTGCAAATGGCCTCTTATGCCATTCCCTGAATTTCCATCGATAAAACAAAATTCTCAATGTGGGACTTGGGGCCAGTGTTGCCTTTGTAGACATCCATCGTGGGCATGGTAAATCTCATTAGAAACTCAATTTCCAACACTTCCTTCGTGAAAGGAGATGTTATCTCCACATCTTGGTCACTTCGTATCCCTCATTTCATATTTTCCTCCCATTTTCTCACCTCATTATGTAACCAACTCCTCATTTGGCTCTTGAAGTTATTGTGCTCGAGGCCAAGGGTCTCCTCATGCCTTCCACCGCGAGCGTGATACCTTCCATAACTTGGTATCTCGCGCCTCTCCTTCGAGTACCGTCCCAAATCATTCTCCCCGAAACACGGGTTGTTGTCGGATGATTCCGGGGTTTGAATGCCTTCCTCTTCTTCCTACGGTTCCCATATTGGTATGACATTGGCAATGATTATAGATATCATTCTCTGGGTATTCTTTTTCCCATTTCCATGATCTCCGTCTACTCCGGTAATCCTTTTTCCCCATTTTATCTCTTCTCTCCATTCGTTGAGACATTCTTCCCCTCTCTCTCATGCCTTATTCTCTAACTTCTCAATCTTCTCCAACATAGCCTTCATGAAGGTTTGGGTTGTTTCCCTTTATTTTCAAGCAATTTCCCTTTCATTTCGTATGGTTTCCTCCATCTTCTCCATCCACTCCGTTGTTGAAGCCTCTGAAGTTCTGTGGTTTTAGTCTCTTGCCATCGTCTTAGTGTGTTTACCGTTTTTCGTACTGATTCCCCACAGAGCGCCAACTGTTAACGACTTTTTTTTCATTCTAGGGGTAATTCGGGAAAAACTACTCCTCGAACAAACCTCCCTCCAAGTAATGAATTTGTTTGGTTAGTTGGGAACAAAATCAAACTTAGAAAGCAAATCAGAAAATACAGAGAAAACTAAAGAATTTAACGTGGTTCGGTGGAATGGATCCAGCCTATGTCCACGGGTACAAAGGAAAAGGAATTTTTATTACTAGCTCGGGTCAGACCAACCTGCCTTATCTCTCTCTTACACTAAGCCGTTTCTATCTTTTACAAGTTGTAAAAATGCTCAAAATTGCTAGGAAAATGATTATCCAACCTGAGAGCTAAAGAAGAACCCATAAATCTGAGTCTTCAACTCTTTTATATAGTGCGTCTAGATCCAATATTACACCAACTAGTAACGTCAGCCACGTTACCCTGTTATCATTGCCTATGCTTATTTCCCCAATCACTCTACAAATAGTAGTTCTGTCGTCTGACACAACCACTCTCTGCCACCTGAATCTTATTAATTCACCACATTTTTGGTAACTGCTACACGTTCTGCCCATGTATCAACCTGTATCTCCACCACTTACGCGATTTCGAGTGTCGGTGGATAAACCTATGGCCTACTCCCATCTCATCAACCTCTTGGGGGCTTAAATCTCCATGTAGGGCTTATCTCATTCACACATAAGCACGAAACTGTAAACCTCATATATACCCTCAGGTCGGCACACCAAGGTACTTGATATTGGATCATCTTCTTCTCTTATTTACATGGTCGTGTCGGCATCCTTTCACCTCCCTCACTTTCTCTTTGCAATTCCTGATCATTCCTGGCAAGCGATTGGAAGCTCATGAACCCCCTATGGGGCCACCTTCTAATGTCTAACTCCTTACATCTTTTCTTTAAAAAGATCGAGTTGATATTAAGCTCATCGGCTGCATCAGCTAAAGGCATCTAACTTGTATCTTCTAGTGATCACCTTCCTCAGGTGTATGTGATTGTGCCTCAGTTGGCTCACTCCAAATCTCATTCTCATTGTTACAAGCACAAAACATATCTCCTGACTGCCTCAGGTCAGTCTTCATCTGCATAAATATTACTGAATCTGATCATTCTCATCGGGTCGGTCTTCATTTGCGCCTCAGGCTTTAGCCCTCTGTCTGACCTCTCATCCTTATGAAGATCTTGAACTCTCAATTGGATAAGTGAAAAAACCCCTTTATACACACTTCTTCACATTTCAAAGTTCATCGGGTTTGAAAATCACCATCAATAATTAGTATTAAAGATAAGTTTTTAATTAGTTTTATATTTAGTCTTCTCCTCATTTAATTTAATGTTGATTTTCATCATATTTCGTTGTTCTATTTTACCCTTGTTGCTTCTTTTCATTATATTTAATGCAGCTGCTCTTGCAATAACTTCTCTTTGTTAATATGCAGCTGCTCTTGCAATAACAAGCATTTGTGCTTGATCACCATTTCAAGCTCAACTTTCTTCTTCTTTTTTTTAATCTTTAATATGACCGAATGTAACAATTTCTTAGTATTTATTTTATTCTTCCACCATTTAGTTTCTGTTCTTTTTTTTTTATTGGTTTTTTTTTATTAATTATTTTTTTAAACGTTGTTATTAATCTTAGTAACAAGATCTAAAAAAACAGAACATCAAAATCTAGTGTAAATTATTAAGTTTTCAGATAATTATTAATTGAAATGCATTTTTCAGTCACAAATAAGAATAAATGTGCTCATATAGACTTCAAGTCCCCTGATCGCATGTGAGGTAAAATTTTAAATTTAATGGGAATAAAAATGTTCCATTTCTCAATATCACTGTGTATAATTTAAATAAAATGTGATTGTTTCTTTAACTGAATTTAATATGACTTGAACTTGAGTTTAATGTAGTTTAGGTAAAATACGATTGTGACTGAACTCAATGTGATTGCGATTGTGACTATGATTAAAGGTAATATAATTGCGACTGAACATAATATGACTCAAGTAAAACATGATTGTTTCTGTTACTGTATTCAATGTGACTGTGTCTATGACTAAGATCAATGTGGTTGTGATTGTGACTTAAGTAAAATATAATTGTGACTAAGTTCGATGTCATTGTGATTGTGACTAAGCACGATGTGACTGTGTTTGTAATCGAGTTCAATGTGACTATGATTGAGGTTAATATGACTTAGATAAAATGTGAGAGTGGGCTCAGTCATATTTTAGTGGGTACAATCACATTTTAGTGATTTCAGTCACATTTTAGTTAAATGACCTAACGACTTTGTGGTTGATTTTTTGACCTTATAGAAATTTAAATTTGAGAGAGTCTGCTTATTGAAAGTTGTAACATTAATATTAAGTGTATGTGGAATTTTATAAATTGTGATTTCAAGTCAAGATAAGGGGATGTGAATGTTTGAAAATAATTAGTCTATGTGATGGTGTTGTTTCAGGCACTATGGTATTTAAAACAGCACGACAAGGGTAAAAGGGTAATTCCCTTCTTGGGCGAGATCATTAATACCGACCCGACTCATAAAAAGCCAGCAGCAAGGGCCCAAGCACTTTGCAATAAGAGGCCGAGCACATTATGGTTACAGACCGACCACAACAGGTAGAGACCGAGCTCTTTATCGGCAGCCGAGCACTTTGGTTCGAATAACCGAGCATTATCATATCGATAGCAGTATTCTCAATTCAAAGGACTATCATGACCGACCCCATGAAGACCGACCAGATGGCGATACATGCTCCGGAAGATGACACCATATTCTTACGGATAAGAAGACAGTCATACCTTCATAAGGGATACTGATGAAAGACAGTATCCTAGAAGGATAAAGGAAGTAGAGATAGATTTGATAAAGGTTTCCTTGTGGGAACAGGAGATTATTTCAAATAGGAATCCACATACTAGAAGGAGTCTGATTTCTTCACTATTATAAATAGAAGGGTAGATTATGTGTAAGGGGATCAGAATCAAGAACTTGTAAAATGGACAAGAAATACGAGTTTCAGCAATAAAAGTATAGTCCTGTTTGTGTCCGTGGACGTAGGTCGGATAAAAATCCGCCGAACCACGTTAAATCTCCTTGTTTGATTGGCGCATTATCTACCTTCTGCTAAGTTTGCTTTTGGTTTCCCCCATAACCAAACAAATTCACTATTGAAGGAGGATAGCCTCGGGAGTGATATTCCCGTATTGTCCTGAGACCAAAATCCACCGTCAACAGTTGGCGCCGTCTGTGGGGAAACTAACAAAAAGCAGTTCGCGTAGTAAGACGATGGCAGAAGACAGAAATCACCAATCGTCGGGGAATCCGGCTACAGATTGGATGAAGAAGATGGAAGAAAGTATGAAATCCATGGTGGATCGGCTGGAGAGAATGGAGGGAACGAACAACGAGAGACCAGACGTCGGAACCAGTCGAAGAAGTGAAAGAGCAGAAGGGAAAAGGGTGATAGACACAAGTGAAGACGATAGACCCAGGAGGAGGGGCCCCTACGAGATAAAATCCGTAGTTTTAGAAAAAGATTCACGAACAGAGGACACATGGGAAGAAGAAGAAGGAAGACCATCACCGGATCCCTCCTATGACAGTCTCCGCGACTCCAGAAGAGAGGACATGGAGCATAGCGAAAGTGTGCGGGAAATTCCAAGGGATGAGGAACGCCGCACCCGGGGCAATAGACGCACAGAGGGGCACAGGATACGACATGGCGGCACAAGCAGTGAAATAAAGTCTTGGTTGAAAAAGGAGATGACCAAGTGGGGGGTAGGCCTCAAGACTGATACAGGGGATGCCCGGGATAGCAAGGAGGAATCTCCCCTCACGGAAGAAATAAAGTCGGCAAAATTCCCAAGGAGATTCAACATGCCAATCATGGCACCTTACAAAGGCCACTCTGACCCGAAATCCCACATCGAAATCTTTGTCTTGTTGATGGAAATCCAGGGAGTGGTAGGAGATGCCATCTGCAAAGTGTTCCCCCTAACTTTGGGTGGACCCGCCATCCTATGGTACAGAAGTCTGGCCCCGGGGAGCATCGGAAGCTTCACACAGCTTAAAAGGTCGTTCGTTCGACACTTTAAAGGGGCCTGCGTCCCCAAGAAGACGTTTGGAGAATTGAGGCTTATGAAGCAAGGAGATGACAAGCCCCTAAAAATTTTCATCCAGAGGTACCACAATATGGTACTCGAGGTCGGAGGGTACGAGTCCCAAGAGGCCCTGGAAAGTTTAAAGGGAGCCCTAAGGGTCGGAAAACTATGGACTCACCTAAGAATCCAAGACACACCAGATTATGCTACCGCTCTAGAGGTAGCCCGGAAATTTGTCTTGTTAGAAAGCGAAGAAAAGATCTCCCGAAGGGGAACAGCCATTCGAGAAAGAACAACAAGAACAGAGGCCCCCCGACGACCGGACAGGGAATTCAAAAAATTCAATCCGAAACCCAAAGAATTCAAACCGATACCTCGAAGAGATCAGGAAAGAGGGGTCGCGACCCAGGTGAATCATGTAGTTCGAGAAGAAGCATATATTCCCCTGAGCAAGCCACCAGGGCAAATCATCATGGAGATACAGGAAAAAGGCCTCTTGATAGAACCCGACCTCAGGAGATTCCCCCCGATAAAAGGAACCAAAAGTCTTACTGCGTACATCATAATCTGAGGGGGCACACAACAGACGAATACAAGGATCTGCGGGAACAGATGGAGGACCTAGCCCGAAATGGGTATCTAAATAATTATATCAACCATGAGGCCATGGCTGCCAGACAGAGGGCACGAAGCCGGCAGGTGAACATCATCGCAGGAGGGAAAACACTGGCCGGAGACTCTAACCGGTCAAGAAAAAGCTATAGCTCAATACAGGGGACGGAAGTGCTGGAAACGGAAAAGTCCCCAGTACCACGAGGAAGTCGTCGGTACCCATAATGTTCACCGACGAGGACGCTCTAGGGGTGAGTTTCCCCCATGACGATGCATAATAATCAAAGCTACAATCAGCGGCACAGAGGTAGATAGAATCCTGGTAGATCCCGGAAGCGCGGTAGACATAATCTCCAAAGAAGCTTTAGAAAGCCTGGGAGTGGAGTACGTAACCCTAACTAAATGACGGCACCCCCCTGTACGGTTTTGGAGGCTCAACGGTCATCCCGCTGGGGAGAATACAACTGGCAACAACCATCGGAACTCACCCCAGGAACCGAACAGTTATGGTAAACTTCACTGTGGTGGACTGCCTGAGCAGTTACCAAGTCATTATCGGCCGACCTTTTATGATGAAAACAAAGGCTGCGATGTCCTGCTATCACTTAAAACTAAAGTTCCCCACCCGGGAAGGGATTGGAATCGTGTGCGGGAGTCAGAAGATAGCCCGTAGCTGCTTTGCCACTCTCTCACGAGAGACCCTCTGCATTGAAGAAGGCACCAAGAAGAGGCAGAGGGGCGAGAACGAGAGGAAAGAACCAGGTCCCCGCCCGGATAAATATGCCCGGCTAGGAACAGCTGAAGAGTTAGAAGAAATAAAACTGTTCGGACCGAAAAAAGGCATAAAGATAGGGGGAAACTTGGACGAAACCCTAAAAAAGGGCCTGCTAGAATGTCTACGGGAATACCCCGACATCCTTGCATGGGGACACAATGACATGCCCGGGATAGACCCAAAATTCATCAGTCACCGTTTAGCAGCAAACCCGTCACTAAAACCGGTCAAACAGAAGAGAAGGATCTTCAATCAAGAACGGTGCAGAGCGGTGGCATTCGAGGTGGAAAAACAGTTAAAAGCCGACTTCATCAGAGAAGTAAAGTACCCCGAGTGGGTGTCAAACGTAGTATTGGTAAAGAAGTCCAATGGAAAATGGAGGATGTGTGTAGATTTCACCGACCTCAATAAGGCGTGTCCAAAAGATAGCTTTCCTCTGCCAAATATAGATCAACTGGTAGACGCAACTGCCTGCCAAGGACTACTAAGCTTCATGGATGCCTTCTCAGGGTACAATCAGGTCAGGATGCATCCTGCAGACGAGGAGAAAACCACTTTTATCACCGATCAAGGACTGTACTGCTACAAAGTAATGCCTTTCGGACTGAAGAACGCAGGGGCAACTTTTCAAAGGTTAGTAAACAAAATCTTCAAACCACTCATCGGCACTTCAATGTTGGTATATGTGGACGACATGATAACAATGTCCAGAGAACCAAGAGATCACGTAACTGACCTAAAGAAAACCTTCGAGTTGCTGAGAAAACACAATTTAAGACTCAATCCAGAGAAGTGTGCATTCGGAGTGGCCTCAGGAAAATTTCTAGGCTACATGGTGAGCTCCTGAGGCATAGAAGCCAACCCCCAGAAGATACAAGCCGTGCTAGATTTGACATCCCCCAGAACAATTAAAGAGGTGCAAGGTCTGACAGGCAGGGTCGCCGCGCTCAACCGATTCATCTCTCGGGCGACCGACAAATGCCACCCCTTCTTCAAAGTCATCAAGAAGGCCCAAAAGGGGATCGACTGGACACCGGAATATGAAGAGGCCTTCCAGCAGCTAAAACAATATCTAGCACAGCCCCCACTCCTGGCTAAACCTCTCCTAGGAGAGACATTATACTTGTACTCTTGGCTGTTTCAAAACACGCAGTGAGTTCGGTATTGGTGCAAGAGGCCGACCAGATCCAGAGACCGGTATACTATGTCAGCAAAGCTCTATTGGATGCAGAGACCCGATATCCCGTGCATGAACTAGTCGCCATATCCTTGATCACTGCAGCACGGAAATTACGACCCTACTTCCAGGCCCACCCTATCGGAGTTTACACCAATTACCCCTGCGGCAGATCTTGCAAAAACCAGAAACCTCGGGAAGGTTAATGAAATGGTCGGTGGAGCTAAGCGAGCACGACATTTCCTACCTCCCAAGGATAGCAATAAAAGGGCAGGCCTTGGCAGAATTGTTTGCGGAACTCGCGGAACCCCAAATATTGACCACGGAGGAAAGCAAATGGGAAATGTCAGTGGATGGGTCTGCTAGCTCACAGGGCAATGGGGCAGGAATCGCGCTGAAAAAAAGTGAAGGAGAAGAAGTGTTGCTTGCCTTAAAATTTGCTTTCAAAGCCACAAACAATGAGGCCGAATACGAAGCAATTTTGGCCGGATTAAGGCTATGCACAGTAGTGGAAGTCCACAACGTGGTAGTAAGGAGTGACTCTCAGCTAGCCATTCAACAACTAAAGGGAGAATTTCAGGCCAGGGAGCCGACTATGATAGCTTACTTAGCCGAAGTAAAAAAGTTGATGGAGAAAGTGGGGAACGTACGCTTCGAACAAATCGGACGAGAAGACAACTGTGAAGTAGAGACCCTGGCCCGGCTCGCATCCTCAATGAAGACCGAGGACCCCAGAATAATCCCTCTCATATGCCTCCGAGAAAGAAGCATAGGGGAGCTGAAGGTAGATATAGTAGAAGAGGGAGGCAAAAACTCATGGATGCAACCGATTAGGAGATACCTGGAAACAGAGGAAACCCCTAAAGACAAAAAGGAGGCCAAGAAACTAAAATTCAAGAGCACCAAGTTCTCCCTGATCGAAGGGGTGCTCTACTGGAGAGGCTATACCGTACCCCTCCTGAGATGTTTAACAGAGGAAGAAGCAGATTATGTGCTCAGGGAAATTCACACGGGCATCTGTGGAAGTCATGCCGGAGGAAGATCAATCGCCTTTAAAGCCTTAAGACAAGGATTTTACTGGCCGACCATGCATCAGGACGGTGTGAGGGTAGCCCAGAAATGCGAAGGTTGTCAGAAAAATGCCAACATCCACCATCAACCGGCAGAACAATTAACCACCATGTCCAACCCCTGGCCATTCGCGTAGTGGGGGCTAGATATCATAGGGCAAATGCCAAAAGGGCGAGGGCAGGCGAAGTATGCAATCGTGGCCATAGACTATTTCACAAAATGGGCAGAAGCCGAGCCGCTATCCACCATCACGGAGAAGAAGGCCACAGAGTTTGTAAAAAAGAACATTATCTGCAGGTTCGGAATCCCCCGGGCGATCATCACCGACAACGGGAAACAATTCGATAGCAAAGGATTCAGGAAGCTCTGCGAAGACCTCCAGATCGCTTTAAAATTCTCCTCGCCAGCCCATCCCAAGTCAAACGGACAGGTTGAGGCAACAAACAAGACCATCAAGGCAAACCTTAAAGCTCGGCTCGGATCATGCAAAGGCTTATGGGTCGAAGAATTACCAGAAGTGCTATGGGCACATCGAACGACCTACAAAGATTCCACAGGGGAAACACCATTTTCCCTATCATACGGATGTGAGGCCGTCATTCCAGCAGAAATCGGGGTAGCAACTCACAGGGTCCGCCACTTTGGGAATGAGCAGAATGAAGAACTTATCAAAAACCACCTCGACCTAATCGAGGAAATGAGAGAGAAATCAGCTATGAAAGCAGCAGTCTACCAACAAAGAATGGCCTGCTTCTACAACAGAAGAGTTCGGACCCGCTCCTTCCTCCTGGGCGACTTAGTATTGAGAAGGGTCACCTTAAACACCCGACGACCAGAGGAGGGCTCGTTAGGTGCCAAGTGGGAAGGGCCCTACAAAATCACAGAGGTGGTAAGGCCATGGGCTTACATCCTAGAACAGCTGGACGGCACAAGATTAAAAAAACCATGGAACGCCGAGATGTTGAGAAAATACTTTCAGTAAATTCTCCCTCCCTTCTTTTCTTTTGCAGCAACCCGACAAGGGACGAAAATTCGATATAAAGCCTCTCTCAAAATGGCCCGCAGAGAGTTGTAAGAAGGGCAGTATGTCCCCGAATATAAATAAAACTTTATTTTCCAAAATTTTCACCCACTCTTCTAAAAAATAAAAATTTTGTGAACCATATTCAAAACTCCGGGGACATACTCAATACAACGGTCCAGGGTCAAAAGCACAAAACCTGCAACCACCCGACCACGACTACCACCATAAAAAGAAACACAAGTCACACCCGAATCAGTCAATTCCATACAAGCATTAAACAGCAGGGACGAAAGTGAATCAGAGTATAGCAGCAGGGACGAAAGTGAATCGGAGTATAGATCCGTGAGAAGCATAGCACGGGGAGGGATGATACCCCTGTGGCGATTGCTTGCTTCAGTGTTACCGAACATAAGGAGGAATATGCCCTTAATGTTTCGAACACCTCGGGCCGGATTACGTTCCGCCGAGGCCACTGCGACAATCGGCTCGGGGCTGGATCTTGTTCTGCCGAGGCCACTTGACTATCGGTCGGAGTCGGGTTACGTCCCACCGAGTCATGCTCATTGGTCAGCGGACGGGACATTCCCCCAAAACCAAGTGTTTCTCTTAAGCTCGGAGTCCTCAAAATATTCAGGGACATACTCGATGTATAGGATCCGTGAGAAGCATAGCACGGGGATGGATGATACCCCCCGTCGCGATTGCTTGCTCCAGTGTTACCGAACATAAGGAGGAATATGCCCTTAATGTGTCGAACACTCCTTTGATCCTCACTTACCCGATGTAATGGATCCATGGGAAAGCATAGCACGGGGAGTGATGAGGCCCCCGTGACGATTGCTGGCTCCAGTGATGCCGGACCTAAGGAGGAATGTGCCCTTAGTATCTCGGACACTCTTTGATCCATTCATCATTTGGATCCAAGAGAGGGCAGCACGGGGATGCATTGTGCCCCTGTAGCGTGTACCTGCTCCAGCGTGGTAAGGAGGAGCCCTTGTACAATACACAGGCTCCACAGTGACCCGACGTGTACAGGATGTGCCATTACCATTTAAACGCTCTACTGATCCAAATCCTGGTTCGCCGGGACTCTGAATTGAAAGGTTCAGAATTATGTTTTAGAGACCTCAGACAGGACGCTGTTCTAAGGTATATGTGCTATTGTTTACACTCTTTTGGTTTTATTTTCCAAAATTTTATTTTTTGTTTTTTGTTTTTTCATCGGTCTGAAAAGGGGACGCCCAAGACAGATTCGATAGGACATCAAAGGTTGATTCCCTTCTCTTCGGAGCAAGTCCCAATGATTGTTCGGCTTGGGCCTGGACTCGTTCCGCCTAGGCCACTTTATTAATCAGCTCGGGGCTGGATTCGTTCCGCCGAGACCACTTGGATATTTAGGCTCGGGGCAGGATTTCATTCCGCCGAGGCCATTTAGTTATCAGGCTCGGGGCTGGATTACATTCCGCCGAGGCCATTCAGTTATTCGGCTCGGGGCTGGATTTCGTTCCGCCGAGGCCGCTTGGTTATACAGCTCGGGGTCGGGCCACATCCCACCGAATCTATCTTTTAGATTGGGGACAAAATATTCCCCCAAGGCCAAGTGCTCCTTACAGCTCGGGGTCGGGTTACGTCCCACCGATTGCATCTCATCATCCGTGTTCTTCACAACTCAGAGTCCATCCTCGACCACTGAATAATTTGTGCCTCGGTTCGTATTATCCCCTCTCGAACGAGCCTTAAAATAAACATTTGAAGAAGAACACCCAGAACAAGGAACAAAAGAAAAAAGCAGAAAAAAGCATAAAACACATATATATATATATATATATATTCAAAAAAAAAATATATGAAGTGTTATTACAAAAAAAAAGACAAGTGTACACAGGGCCCCGTCCGGGTTACCCCTGTTTAATCAGCCCGCACATGGGCAAGAAGTTCTTCCTCGGCCGGCTCAAACGACGGATGGATCGGTTCGGTCTTAAGAGGGGGAATAGCAGCTTCAGCCTCGGCAACATGGGAGACCCCTACTTCAAGGATAGGAGGTGGAATCTCATGATAGTCCTCGCCAGGAGCAGGAACCTCAGGTCGGTCTTCTTGGGAAACCTGCGTGACCAGAGCAACAGAAATCGGGTCGGGATCCATCGCTTCCTCAGAAGAAGAGGGGAGCCACTTCTGAAACTCCTCCTGAGATATTTCCCATTTACAGAAATGGATGGCTGCATGGATCGGCCCCATCCAGGTCAGGCAGCACCATTGGTATAATTTCAGCATAATCACCGACCCCTTCAAGACGAATTGAGTCCCTCTCGGCCTCCCACTCAAGCTCTCTATCCCTGAGATCGGCACGGGCCCGTCCCAGTCCCTCGCTGCCTATTTCCACTTGAGGATCCCGATCTCAGTCCGAGCGTCCACCAAACTCGTCTTAGCTTCTTCAGCGTTCTTGCGCTCTAGTGTAGCAGCAGCCTTAAGAGCTTTTTTGTTTTGACAGCATCAACCGCAGCAGCTTATGATCTTATTCCTCTCTTCGACACTAGCCACTGGCCTCCACTTCAGAAGACGATTCTGAAGCCTCTGGGCTTGGCCGCCTTCGGACAAAAAGCTTATAAATAGGTCCTTATTCTTGGCCGCCAAATAATTTGCCTGCGAGAGAAGAAGAAAAAGAAAGTTAGAAAAATAAAAACAAAGTCTTAAAGACACCACGGATATAGAAGAGAATTAAAAGAAGTGACCTGGGCCAGCTGGGAGCACAACTTTGCAACTACCTCATCTGGTGAAAGGTCCTCAAACCTCGGAATCTTCTCAGGAGGTACGGCCCCGACCAGCTCATTGAAAGCCGGTACCAAATGGGAAGTAGCCTCCCTAATATTCTTCCCAAGGTCATAAATTCCAAGAACAACAGCACCCTTCAGTTTCTTGGAAGGACCCTCCTGCCGAACTGGAGCTTCTCTGCTCGGAGCCTCCTTCTCCTCCAATTCCCGCCTCAATTGAGTATCCACAGCTCCAAACCGACGCTTCTCCTCCTGGAAGGTCTTGGAGGGCTATCAGGGCGGGTAACACCCATTGGGGGCACCGGGGAGACGAAGATAGACCTTGAGAGCTCGGCTTTCTACGCTCGTTACCCCCGCGGTCACCTTTCTATCCTCAGAAGATTCAGGTCATTTCCGAGAAGTACCAGCTCACCTGGGCTAGTTTTCTTCGCGGCACCGGTCAACCGATCGAGATACTTTGGTCTCTTCGACATACCTGCAAAAAGCAAAGACAAAAGAAAGGTTCAGGACCTAAGCATAAAAAAAAAAAAAAAGAGACGACATCAGACATGATAAAAAAAAAACAAGGGAGTTGGCTAGAAGATCAACATGCATCTACCTATCCGACCCGAGACCTTAGGAGGAACGGTCTGAACAAGTCCCGATTCAAAAAATGTCACGTCGTTTACCAACTCCCTCCAATGAGCGGCATACCGCCGAGCCCAGAATACCCACTTCCGGACCTGGTGGGAGACCTTGGGAGTATCCCTCCAACAGGCTAGGAGGAATAGAAAAAAGGGGTAAGAATCCAAACGTAAAAAAAAAACTAAGGGCAGAAAAGCTAAAGGTTAACCTCCTAACCTCCCGCTCTAAAGATGTCCGGAACCAAGATCTCCTCTCCATCCGATCTCAGGGTCCGTCCCCAATCACCAGTGGCCCAAAACCAAAGATCTTTGAAATTCTTATTGGAGTCATGGAGTTTTTGGACGACGTTTGACGAACTGTCATAAGCAGAAAGATAGTACCAACCGTGGTGAGTCTTTGGGTTGGCCTTCAACCGATATAACCTTTTCACTTCTTCAAAAGAAGGTTCGCCACACCCGCCCGATGCCAAGCTACATACAACCTGGCCAAAATCCTCCAATTGTTTAGACTTAGTTGACAGGGGCGATCTCCATCTCGGCCAGCATCCAGGCAAAGTAGGGTTGAATTGGTAACCGGAGCCCGCACTCAAAGAAAGCTGGAAGAAGGGCCACGGAACCATCGTAGGGCTGACTGGCACGATCACATGGAAGAGGGACCTCAAGAGCAATGTCTATTGGGATGTCATATCATTGACGAAGCAATGCTAGATCATCCTCAGTTATCTTAGAGGGCCGAACCATGTCCAGAGCCGAGCTGTCAAAGTCACCGGGCTCCGGATCTTTCCGAGGAACCCTCTGATGGTAAGTATCTTGTTCAATTCAGAATTGGGGTGGTAGTGGGTGGTGGTAGTATCAAGGTCTTCCACGCTGGGTGCTCCCGAGCCAGAGGAGGAAAGCCCCTCAGCAATAGGAGCCAAGGGTTTAGCAGGGTTTTCAGGGGGAGAACTGTCATCAGACATCTTAGACGTCCAAAAATAAAAGGGCAAGGTCAGTCTACAACCATATTCTTGAAAAACGACCAAGGGATTCACAAGCTATCCTAGGTTTCCAGAAAAAACCAAATCTATGAAGTTCTAAATGCCCTAAGCAAAGTACTCAATAAAATCTCTCCCTAGCGAGTATCAAAACAAATGAAAAGGGGAAACAGCAAGGCACAGCAAGCAAGAAAAGAGGAAGAGGAAGAAGGTCGTTCGGGAAACTTACTTGTTTAGGATCGGAAAAGCGGCGAAAACATTGAAGAACTTTGAGTAAAACTAAATCAGATGCTTCGTAGCCAAAGGGAAGAAGAGTTTTTTGGAAGTTGATAGGATTTTTTGCAAGGATATTGGTTCACCTTCTCATTACAACGTCAGAATAATTCCAACCATCGGATCGTAATAGAGTCCCGGATGGACGCCAAGTGTCAAAACCAAAAGAGGTCTGCCAAAATCAAATAAACCGTTGAGATCAGCACACCGTTAAGACGCCTCTGCATGGTCGATTTTCTCCTACTTTTGGCGGGAACCCGACGGATGTTTGACAAGTGTCAGGCTCAGAAAAAAACCCTAAAGATGATTTAATGGGCATTTAAAACAGACATGACGGTTGCGCGTCTCAAGAAAAGATGCTTGAAAAGAGGCAACGAAAAATTTTGGTTCGACTCCGGATCGACCACCAAACAGAATAATCAACACACCATCTTTATATAGTTCCCGGCACCAACTTGCATACTCGTTGGAACCGAGAACTAGGGGACAGATGTTGATGGTGTTTTCAGGCACTATGGTATTTAAAACAGCACGACAAGGGTAAAAGGGTAATTCCCTTCTTGGGCGAGATCATTAATACCGACCCGACCCATAAAAAGCCAGCAGCAAGGGCCCAAGCACTTTGCAATAAGAGGCCGAGCACATTATGGTTACAGACCGACCACAACTGGTAGAGACCGAGCTCTTTATCGGCAGCCGAGCACTTTGGTACGAATAACCGAGCATTATCAGATCGACAACAGTATTCTCAATTCAAAGGACTATCATGACCAACCCCATGAAGACCGACCAGATGGCGATACATGCTCCAGAAGATGACACCCTATTCTTACGGATAAGAAGACAGTCCTACCTTCATAAGGGATACTGATGAAAGACAGTATCCTAGAAGGATAAAGGAAGTAGAGATAGATTTGATAAATGTTTCATTGTGGGAACAGGAGATTATTTCAAATAGGAATCCACATACTAGAAGGAGTCTGATTTCTTCACTATTATAAATAGAAGGGTAGATTATGTGTAAGGGGATCAGAATCAAGAACTTGTAAAAAGGACAAGAAATACGAGTTTCAGCAATAAAAGTATAGTCTTGTTTGTGTCCGTGGACGTAGGTCGGATAAAAATCCGCCAAACCACGTTAAATCTCCTTGTTTGATTGGCGCATTATCTACCTTCTGCTAAGTTTGCTTTTGGTTTCCCCCATAACCAAACAAATTCACTATTGAAGGAGGATAGCCTCGGGAGTGATATTCTCGTATTGTCATGAGACCAACATCCACCGTCAACAGTTTATAAACATGAATATCTTATAAATATAATGACTATTTTTAAAAAATATTTCATTGTCAATTTTGTAATACCGTTAATGAAAAATGACTAATTGATACAAAATATAAATCAGAAATGATACAGTGTTATTATTAAAAATCCATAATAACTATATATATTTTCTCCAAATATGATGTGGTGCAGAGATAATTTCCAAAAAAATAAAAATAAAATAAAATTGAATTGCCATTACGCCTACAAAAAGAGAGTGTAGTGCAAGAATTGTGATTTTTTTTAATGGTTGAAATGGGATGCTGATTGTGATGGGTTTGGTGGGCCCATTTAGATTACTAAGTGGGCCACCCATATGAACCGTGATGTGACTTTTCATGGGCCTTTGATTAGACTTTATAAGTCCAATTATTGGAACTTCCTGACACACTTGTACTTGTAATGGGCTTCCACCGTAATATAGTATAATTGTGGTAGTTGAATAAAAATAAAAAAATAATATAAGTAAATCATGTGGGGTTAGGTGTTGTTTTTTTTTATTCAACTAATGATGTTAAATCCAGTTTGAAGTGATTTTATTATTACTCTCATATAAAGGTGTATTCAACTAAATTGTTTTTTTAAATCCCCTCTCTCCTTCATAACTCGAACATGGGTGGTTAGCCAAAAATAAATAAATAAATGCTTAAAAACTACTTCGTCCAGAAGCATTTAAAGGTAAATATTGAGTAATTTATTTTTCTCTGTATTAAAGTATTTATGTATCATTCTTGGGGATATTTTAAGCATATGATAAGAATCTCTACTTAATTATATTAGGCTAGAAAAATCTACAAATATCTTCTTTTTCTTTTATTGCAAAATGATTGAGCTAATTAAGATTTATATTTAATCAGTCATCACATCACAAAATACATAGTAATTTTTCCTGTGACTCAAGCAAAGATTAGGTTAGATTTTTCTTCTCTTTAAAGCATTTGTTACAACATTTATTTCACATTTATCAGAATTAATTAAGCTCAATTTAAGAGAGACTATTTTTCTCTCCAATTGAGTTCCTTTGGCCTCAACAAATAGCACTATTCATCACTTGGATTATTATCATTAACAATAAAAAAAATTTTGTTTAAATCAAAGTTTAATTTATTTTAAACATCGATGTAACCGATCCCATTTAATAGGAGATTTTTTTTTTATTTGATTTGATTATAGATAACTTTTTTTTTTTTTTTTTTTTTGATTATAGATAACTATTAACACAAAAGAATGAATCAATTATCAAACCCAGGTGGCACATAAATATTTAGCCTAATTTGTAGGCAATAAAGGTCCCACTATAAATGCAGTAGACTTAGGTAAGTAGTTCATTTCATTTTCAAAAATTATAAAAGAGATGTTGATTTGCTTTTTAAAGATTAGAAAAATAGAGATTACACTAAATGAAATGATGGTGGAGATTGGACAGAATTTAATTTTGCATTCAAAGCAGTGGGATCAAATAAAATTGATGGGGTTTTGCTAATGTGTTTTCTGTATGGATACATATGCATTGAAGTTCAAACCATAGTTACCGAACTTAAAATTTTTATTATTAAACTTTAAACCGTTTAATATAAATTTAAATATTTTATCAAAAAACATGAAATTTCATAATATTAAAATTTGAGAAAAAAAATCCCATGCACTCATAATCCATATACTGTAGATGGTCCTGAAATTGATAGCAATATTTTTATGATTAAAACTAGGAGTACCATAGACTCGTGGCTGAAATCTTTTTTCTCATTTGAAGATTATTGGAAAGTGCCAAGTGTCCAAATTTTTTTAATGAAAATATAATGAATATGAAAATATATATATGGGTTTAATCTGAATATTTAAGTCTTAAAGGGTCAGATTTACTCCAAATAACTTTCAATGTTGCAGTGGGGAATCAAGGCTACTTTTCAACTCCCCCAGATAAATAAAAGTCCCTATTTTATATAAATTTAAAATTTATCCCCTCTATTTTTACATTATTTTATAATATTCTACATAATTTTTATGATTTTTCATTATGAATCATATTATTAGTTAATTTCTATCATATTATAGTCAATTTTATAATTTCTATATTTTGACCCGAATCAAAATTATGGTTCCCCAATTAATTATCTTGTAAAGAAAAAAGGGACAATTTATGAGGATCATAACCAAAGGAGGTGGCTCTTATTTCACATGCCAGCCATGCAATGTTAGGTGAAATTGATAGCTACGTTAGAAAGTGATGTGATGAGTTTCATTTGAAGTAGGGTTTGGGTTTGGGTTTGGGATTTATAAAAATAAAAACAAAAGTAAAAGTGATATATTGATAGAGTGTTTATGTTTGTGTGATGAAAGAGAAAACCTAACACGTTAATGGGTCATGAAAAACACATCTAATTAGATATAGAAATTAAAATTAACCTAACAGGTTAAATGAATTGTCATCAAAACGTATCCAATATGATATCATTTGGACCTCTCAAACAAAATATTTATTACACACCACACACTTTAAGTGTATAATATGATTTTATTTTTTATTTTTTAATCATTTATAAATAGAGTCCCATTTTTAAGTGGAGATGGAAAGTATTTCTAAAAACATTATAGGAGTATATATTTTCTCATAGTAGACATAAGCTATCATATAATATACGGTGTGTAAATGGAAATACTTTTATAGCTACCAAGATTTTGTGAATTCTTTCTAGCCAGCTAGATTTATCACAATTTTTAAATATTTAGATCAACAAATGAGTTAAATTATTCTAAATTTTTTGTTTATAATTTTATGTCACACGTCTACTAATAATAGTGTATGATTGAGTATCAATTATATATAAATTCTTATTTCATAATTAAATTTCATAATTAGTAAAAAAAAAAAAAAAAAAATGAAGTACAAAGTCCAACAAATTCTAATTTTTTCATCCTATCATTTCCATTTGATTTATTTCTTAGTGAGCCCTAAGAATGAAACAAGAGGGAAATTTTAATTTTATTTTTTTTATTACTCCATCTATCAATCTCCATTGATGCTACTCAAAGAAGTTGTTATGCCATATCTATGAAAACGCGTACGTGCATTGTCCTTTTTTATTCTAAATTCATATATTCATAAATACGTACATAAAATTTATAAATATAAGTCTAATGAGGAGTAGTGATGGCTTTAACCAGAGAATTAAATAGCCAATTGGGCATGTAGCCCATTCTTAAATCATGTGAGGGACATGACACTACAAAAATTATGGGACTGTAATCTCCTCCATATATTATGAAAGGTTTGGATATACATTAATTTTATATGAGATTAGATTTTTGAACCGTGTTTTGAATCTTGATAGATAAAAAATAAATTTTCGAATTGTATTTCAATAAATATATAAACAATATTATAACATATATGTATATAGAGTTTTAATAGAAATCATATCAAACTTTATGTATATTGTAATAATTTTTAAAAAAACCAGAAAATTAAATATAAAGTTTATTATGAACGGTGAGTGTAGTAAGGAAGTGCAACAGAGAACTGTATAAAGGGTTTCTTAAATTGTACGAAACTACATTTTTTTTGTTAGAAGTAATTTTATGGTACGTGATGTTTTTTTTAAAACGTAGGGGACTTGAGGATAGTTGATACCATCAAAGTAATAGAAAAGATTTTAACGTGCCAGTCACGTCATATCATCCATATTCCATATATTATTACGCATATTAAATAATAATAATATTATATAAATATTATTTTTGTTTCACATAGTTTCAAAGAATTACTCCAATTAATAAATATATAACATGTAAATTTATATTAAATATAATTTAATTTACTTATTTTTATTTTAACAACTATGACGAGATATTATTAAATTATTGGAAGAACAAAAAGGCAAATAAATATGAGGCTACTGTAGTTAAATTCACCGCAAATTAATTTCAGCATCATTTCATTTTAATGGCCGTCGATTCTCTCTCTCTCTTTTTGCTTGATTTTGGATGCATGATCTGTTAGAAGAACCTTTCACTTAATTTTAAGAAACGGGTCATGAGATTTCACAGTAATGGAACATTGAAAAAATTTTCCTTGTATCTTCTTGTGAAAGATTTTTGCATGGATTGGCATTTGGCACACACATATACACCGAAAGGTCAAGAAGATCACATGTTTCTCTCACAATAATTTCCAAAAAAGAAAAAGATGAGGCAACCATTTTTGCCTCATTTAGATGCAAGAGTTTCGTGACACCCTCCATTTTTCCTCTCGAATTTTGGCTGTAGTACGTAGGGTCTTATTCTTAAATTGCTTCGACTAATTAACTTTGCATTTATATATTACACACCCATACAAGAAAATGGTTGAGTGTTCACTTTTCTAATTATCATTAATTTAAATCCTATTTTGCACTAATCATACCCACTACAAAAGTAAGCTGTATTACGCTAATAGCTTCTACTTTTAGTACTAATCTCAATTGGAGACATCATGCTAATATTAATTAATATTATTGTTTGAGTTTCTAGGTAGTAATACTAAAGGTTAAGTGTTTTCGTAAATTCAAACTCAGTGTCAATAAGGATAGACATAAAATCTCGAATTTTTTTGGGGTTTCTGAATTTTGTATTTTTTAATATAATATTTGGGATGATTTTTTATCTCGAATTGTAATTTTTTTTGTCTAAGAAATCTTAAATTATGATCAAGATTCTAGATCCCGAAACGTTTAGTTTTTAAATTTGACCATTTTTTGTTCAAAAATACAATATGAGATTCGAAATGATTTTTTGTCCTAAATATATGATCGGAACGAGACCTTAATTGACAAATCTAATCTGTCGCGACCTATTGCTATATCTAATGCCGGTCAATTTAATTTCTTTCTAACTCTTATATTGAAACGAATATATGAGATTTATCTCGATCCAACTAAAAGTGGCTTAGAAGCTCTTCGTAAATTTAAATTATAATAATTTTTTATTTTATATATTTCTGAAGTGGGTTAGACTCCAAATTATTAATAACTCTTGTCCTAAATATAGCCGTAACAACAAAGTCAAATGTACTCATTAGTCATTACAACAAATTTTGGAACTTAATTAAACTTCATGCAAAAACACATTAAAAGAGTAAGTAATTTTGATTAGCTTACTTCTCAAATACAAAAGTTAATTACATTTTATAAAGAGAGAGATCCTAACTTTTCAGAATCCCAACTACAATACTAAATTAACCCCATATAGAGAAATCAAATACAATTTTTTTGTTCTATTTTATTTTTATTCCATTGATTAATTTAAAGCTCAAACTAAACAAACAAAAATAACCCAGAAAAAAAAGAAGAAGAAGAAAACAAATTATATCAGAACATTGAATCAGAGAATTCCATAATCTGATTAATCTCCTCAACTTGACAAGTTATTGATTCATCCAAGAGCCACTTCTCAAGAAATGACAATGGAGGATTATTGTGCTGCTCATTATCAGATCTAATTTGCTTCTTCTCAGCAGCAGAGTCTTGAGTATTGGCTTTTGCACTAGAGTCACCAATATTACTTGACTTATCCCATGTGGTGGTCACATTGTTCAAATTTTGCTCAAATGACAAAATTGATATAAATTCTTCATTTTTAATCAAATCACTCCCACCACCACATTCTAATTGCACCTCTTTTGGCCTGTTAGTAGTAGTAGTAGTAGCAGCAGCAAGTGAATTTACAATAGCATTGGAACTTTTATTATTAGTCTTTGGTGAAGATCTCATCCAGCCTTCGAGCAAACGAGAAATATTCTCTGTGCTCGAAGCATAGGAGCTGCTGCCTTGGTAATTAAGCCTGTTCAAGCCGTTGCTTGTCCTTGAAGCAATCTGAATTAGATGACTTGTAGTTGAGTCTTGATGATCAGGAGCCATAAGATCATGGGGGTCCAAAGCTGCTGCTGCTGCTGCTGATGATGATTGAAACTTCTTGAGCTTCTTCTTCAGATGTGTGTTCCAATAATTCTTTACATCATTATCTGTTCTTTGTGGAAGATATGAAGCTATTGCCGCCCATCTACTCAACCAAAAAAAAAATAAAAAATAAAAAATTTAATTTCATCAAACATATGAAATTTATATCAATATTTATCAATATTTTAAATAATTAAAAAAAAAAATTTGGGTTTGTTGGAAGATTACTTGTTACCCAATAAAGCTTGCAAATGAATGATCATTCCTTCTTCATGAGGAGTGAAATTGCCTCTCTTGATACCTGGTCTCAAGTAATTTGTCCATCTAAGCCTACAACTCTTGCTACACCTTAACAACCCTTTAATTTAATTTGCAAACACAAAAAGATTAATTTATCCCATTAACTAGCATGTAAAATCAAGGAAAATTATTATTTACCATATATATTATGCTTCTGAAAAAAACAATTACCAGTGTTAGTGGGCACTGATCTCCAATTTCCTGGACCATGTTCTTGGATATATGAAACTAAAATGATGTCTTCTTCAGGAGTCCATGGACCTTTCTTGATTCCAACTTTATCACAGCAAGGAGGCCTTCCCATGGCTGCTGCTGGTACTACTTCTAGTAGTAATAATAATTTCAACTAGACTTTTCAAATAGTGCCCATAACTCTATGTGAAAGTATTTATATACATTGGTGACTTTATTTAAGAGAAGGAAAAGAAAACTTATTATTAGTTTTTTTTAAGGACCCAATTGATGATGATTTTGATTGCTATATGGGTGAGTGATGCGATGACTTGGCCATCTTTGATAATTATATTAATTAAAAAAATTGTTTTAAATGTAGAGTAAATCTAAAAAGCCAATTAGTTGGGTACCTTCTTTGGCTTTCCTTTCTGGCTCACATGCATGTATGCCCACAGTAGCACTTCAACAAAGTTGGGAAATTTCACAGTCAAATTACTCTTTACTCTTTTGTTTCTCTTTCTCTTGAACCCCCTCTAGGGGTGGAAATTTGGGTCAGGATTCGTTTATTCATTCGATTTGATTCGCTTTAAAGTAAATACGAGTTTGCAAAGATAGATTCGTTTAATAAATGGGTCAATTCGATTCGATTCGTTTATTAAACGAATCGAATACGAATTTAAGCTCATTGATTTGTTTATTCGTTTTATTATTTTTATTTACTAGTTCTTGTTAATTTTCAATTAAGATTCGAGAAATTATAGCTAATTACCAAGTAAAAATAATATTTTCGATATTTTGTAAGGTATTTTTAGTAAATATATTAATTACATATTTCATATGTATATATTTATGAAGAATTAATGTAAATCAAGTGTGGTAAATTATTTTATTAAATAATATAATGACTAAATGAATAAATGAATATTCGTATTCGATTCGTTTAATAAACGAATCGAATACGAATCCTGATATTAAGATTTATTTAATAAACGAATCGAATACGAATCCATCATATTTTGATTTGATTTGTTTAGGATTCGATAAAAATTTGATTCGTTGATTCGTTTTGCCACCCCTACCCCCTTTCTCTCAGATATTAGGGGTAGAGGTGTAAAATAGCTCGTGTTTACCCGAATTGTTTGATCCCGAACTAGGATTTTGATTTAATTAAGGATATAATGAAGTAACTAGAGTATTAGGGAATGAGGGACCAAAACATAATTTTTTCACAAAAAAAAATAAAAAATGGAGCTAATTTTAATTAAGAACCTATGTTCTCTTAGAAATTTAAAAAAAATATGACTTTGGGAGGCCATGAGTTTAGAAGAGATCTTTAGGTACAAAAGAATTAACTCTGATATTATTTATAATGAACCAATCGTGAATAATTTATGTGGTACTCTCGTACCTCAATTAATACGGTTAATTAGTGCAGTTAATATGACATGATATCGACTGGTTTTACCTTACCTTATTGCCTTGATCTTTTTCAAGAGTGTCTTTATTCCCCGACTAATTTGTACAAGGATTGTCAAATCCCCAGTCAAAATTAAGTCTTCGATCAGTGACAATAATGTGTGAACTATGAGGGATAATTAAGGATGAGCAACGGTTCCGAATATATCAAGAATCGTTTTGAATCGGACGAAAAATTAGATTCTGGAATCGGAACATCTTTATCACATCCTAGTAAATCCAGGACGTGACCGGCAAGAGACAGTGAAACCATCTCCCTGAGCTAGACCCGGCCGGCGGTTCGGTTCTGGTTCGGAACCGAACCGAAACGGCCGGTTTCCGGTTCCACACTTAAGTGGAACCGGAACCTAAAACCGAACCGGTTCGGTTCGGTTCTGTTTTTTTTTAATTAATTAAAATAAAAAATGAGAGGAATCAAAGCTTAAATAAAAAAAAAAATTATTAATTAAAAAAATGAGATTAAATTTATAAATAAAATTTTTTTTATTACATTGAAGAGCTTCAGCTTAAATTTTTAAAATTTAAGTTGCCTACGTATCCTCCAAGGGTGAGAGGAATCAAAGCTCACGTAGTTCCATTACAAGTTTAAGACATATCCCCTTTGTAAATTATAATTTTACAATTATCAATCATCATTATCAGTTGATCCTTCGGCTCCGGTTCCGCTTGCACTTGTTGCAGAAGCATTATCGAACAAATCTTCAAAATCATCGGGGGCATCTTCTTGTTGTCTCAGATCAGCTCGAGTCCAATCATCCACACAAGCTGTTGCTTCTAGAGTGCTTGGATGTAATGAAGATCACCTAGCTTCCATATATTACCTCCAAGCTGAAGGCTTGCTCAACCGCAACGGTGGAAATAAGTGCTGCCAAGATCTCTTTAGCAATAATAGATAAAACATGATATATATTTTGATGCCGGTTCCACCATTCAAGGATTTTAAAATTTTTACTTGCATAAACTTTCATTAGAAAACTCAAAATTTGTAGATAAATAATTATCTAATTCAGGATTATTAGTTGTCGTATCCCTAGATTTTTTATTTCGTTGCAATAACCAACGATCCCCTGCGCTAAGTCTTGTTTGAATTACCGGTTCGCTACTACTAGATTGACCTAATGTTCCTAAGTTATATCTTACAATATAATCATTAAATAAAATAATTAAATCACTTCTTAATTTCGTCATTATGCTCGTAATATCAATGTCATCTAATATTCCTAAATAACCATAGTAAGCTTGTAAACCACCATTCAAACCTTCTAATTTAAATTTAGGATAAAAAACAGCAGCAATAAGATAAAGTAAAGGAATTTCTCTAAAATAATGCAACCATTTTACCTTCATAACAGTAATGGCTTCGAGCAAAACAAGATCATTAGGGTCGTCACTGTCAACATGCTCATCGAGAGTGCCAACAATATTCAAACTCTCAAGAAGAAATAAATGTGCTGTAGGATAATAAACACCGCTAAAAACTAAAGTAGCATCATTAAATACTCTTAAAATATCTAAAAAAAATTCACAAATATCTCATTGACTATGATATAGTGTGATATTTTGAACATGTTGAGAAAAAAAACTATATAATGCATCTTTGTATTGAATGCTTGACATAAAAGAAAATAAGTAGAATTCCAACGTGTTGGAACATCTCTAGAAAATTTAATCGGTTTAAATACCATTTATTTTACAAAACTTGGTCCATTCTCTCCTAACTTGAGAATATGACCAAATACAGTTAAGTGTCATTTTAATTGGATCAAGGAAAGGAGATAATAATTTTAGACGTTGGGGGCCGTAGGGTTCCTGTTGGAACCCGACGGTTCCAACCGGAACCGTCCGAAAGGTTCGAGTTGGGGTGGAACCCCAACCGAACCGGTCCAATTCCGTTCGGTTCCGGAATTGGAACCGAAACCGGTTGGAACCGGAACCTTCCGGTTCGGTTCCGGTTCCGAACCGGAACCGTGGCCGGGTCTACCATGAGCCTTTGACGTGTACATTATTTATATGCCATGCTATATACATGCATACATAAATCGGCCTCGTGGCCTTACTTGGCAAATATATAAATATGCGGACCCCTGACACTGTGAACCCAGAGACTGATCCTAATGACTACAGTTGGTGTCCACCCTCTCCAAAGTTTGTCTTTTGCATACATGAAATCCTGCAATGTAAAACTGAAAATGAAGAAGTAAGTTGTATAAACGACCAAGTGAAAGAAGGCTGAAAATGAAAATAAAACATAAAAGTACATGATTTGCATAAATAATCTCATCTGCAATTTAAATTCTTGAAGACATAAACTTACAAAGTCGTGGACACATATCGTAGATCATGAAACATGAATCGTAGATCTTGAAACCTAAACTGTAAACCATGTACGATAACCATAAACATGAATCATAAACTAAAACATGAGTGGAAATTCGAAAAACATGTTGAGTGAATTGTGACCATGACCTGATAATTATATCATGACCTGAAACTACAATCATGACTTGAAATTATAAACTTGAGCTGAAAGCTGTAAACATGACCGAAATCTGTAACATGAATTGAAACTGGATCATGAACTGAAATCATAAACATCAACTGGTACTGTAAGCATGATCTGAAAATGTAAATCTGAAACAACCGCAACCATGACGTATGACTATGAACATGATAATACGATTGTTGATGGTAAACCTGACTTTGAAATTATAACAAGGACTGAAAATCTATGACACGTCTGTAAACTGTAACATGACTTGAGAACTAAAACATGATAACGTGTCTGTAATCTATAAACATAAAAACTGAGAAACATGTCATAACCCAAAAGCTTTGACATGAACTGAGTCGTTAACACGAACTGAAAACGTCAATATGACTTGAAAATGTCAACTTGACCTGACAACATCAACACGACTTAATCTGTACACAGAATAACATGATTGCAAAATATAAATTTGACTTGAAATTGTAACATGAAAGCATGAATTGCACATGTGAATCTGATAACATGACTTGACTAACGTAAACTGTAAACATATTTTTAAACTGAAAACTTATACTGTAATCATGAACCGCATACTGTAACATGTAAATATGTGTTGGGGGAATCTGGATCCTCTAAAGTTGGATCGAAGCTCCGCGCAGCAAAAACGGGTCAAACCAATAGATACAAAGCATGATTGTATTTTTAAAAATTAAATATGACATTATATTCCATTTCGAGTCCATAGGAAAAAATTCGGGATGAATCAGAGTCCGGAAGCATCAAAACGAGAAAAACCAAGTTTCAGTGCGCGTTTAGCGTGCACTGTGCACTTGTATCATCTCTCTGGAATTTCATAGAGTTGAAAACAATTGGGTTTCTCGCCCAATTTTTTTCCAATCTTCTCCAAACACCCAAAATCTAATTTTTAACATCAAAACCAATATCAACATATATTAAAACATCTAAAACCATTAAAGAACAAAAATCATGTTTTTCAAAATATCAAAAATTTATACAAAATATAAATATATTCAAAATACATATATATATAAATTTTAAATCTAAAATACAAACCAAACAACAATCTCATAAAGAGATAACACTTGAATAATTTTAGGTCAATTAAAGGTGGTCAAGTGATTCTAGAATGGTAGCCATAGTTTCAAAATTTTATCTAGAATTTAAAACTCCAACTTTGTGTTCCATATCCAACACACAAAAAACTTGACCCAATCACAACCATATTGAGTTTCTATGCTTCTAAAGCATCTATATACAAATCTTTAACCTTATTTCAACTTCAAGGTATGTTATTATGCATCAAGTACATAATACATACCATATGCGTCACTAATGATATCAAATCATTAATGAAAAAGATAGCATAAAAAGAGAACATCAAAACTTTACCTAGCAACTTTTACTTAGAGTTTAAAACTCCGACTTTTGTGTTCCATGTACAACATACACAAAACTTGACCCAATCACAACCATATTGAGGTTCTATACTTCTAAAGCATCTATACACAAATCTTTAACCTTATTTCAACTTCAAGCTATATTATTATGCATCAAATGTATAATAAATACCATATGCTTCACTGATGACATCAAATAATTAATGAAAGATATAGCATAAAAAGAGAACATCAAAACTTTATCTAGCAAACTTGGATGGAAGATCAAATCTTCAAGAACTCTCATTTTGTCGAAAATTATAGAGAACTTCAAAAGCTTCTCCTACAATTATTTTTTAGGTTAATCGTATATTTTTATGCTTAAACTTATCATTTATGCTTAACCTTATATATTAATTTTTAGTTAATAAAAGTATAATCAACTTCCTAGTGGGCTTAATCTTATTTGTCTAAATATGCATATTAGGCGTAATCTCATCATTATATTTTACAACTTGATTAATCAAATTAAATCAAGTACATGTACACATATTATTACATATTTTGTAATCACCAAAATATCCTTCGATTGTATAGATATTTATGAAATTACAATAATGCCTCATGTAATTATTTATTTAACAATTAAATAAATTTGATTAATATAATTAATCCCAATTGGTCTAGTAAATAATTAAGGTTATCCAATAATACTTAATTATTTTTATTGATAATTTTAATATAAAATATTATTTATCATCAAACATGATTGGTTACCCAAGTGCTCAATGAGTACACTTCATATTGTCAGTCTCTCTAAGGTCAGACACATTCTTCATATGACCCTAACTCTTAGGTACATAATTTAGCCACCTCCAAAATTGCGAAGAACACGAATGACTTTTCCAAATTATACAAGTCGAGGTCATCACATATGTTTAATAATCCTTCCGTCGTAGGCTATCCGAGTTGTGCTTAGGAAATATAGATTATACCGTCAAGTTTCGAGGTGCACATCTCATATTGTCTATATGTCCACGACTCTTTATAACTAATAAGAACATTATTTTTGATATATAACTTATAAATATGGATACCTAAACCCCTTATGGTATATATTCAGGTCAACAGATTTTATTTTGATACGCACTGATTAACGAGTGCATCGGTCCACACCCAACAAACATCTAGCAGTCAGACTATGAAAGGTCTCTGGCATACATGTCATCTAAATGTGAAGGATCACATACAAAACCAATATTATAATATAGTCAAAGGATCAAATATATTACTCGACTCGAGGAGATTCCTATTGACAGTGACGTGTACTACCAACTATGAGGAATCATCCATGAGTCATTCAGTATTCGCTCCAACGAATACCTACATGTCTATACGAGCTTTCTTTGCTCATGGTCCATTGGGTTTGACCATTGGAACTCTAATTCCAATATACGACAAGATCTAATCTTATAGGTTATAGGAATTCGACCGTATTCTAAAACCAACGACCATGAATATATACTTTAAGAATATTTTATAATAGTAATACTATCCCAATATCGAAATACACCTAGTATCCAGTATTACTGCATGACTATTCTAAGATTGGTGTCAAGTAATACTATCCCAATATCGAACCACACCTAGTGTCCAGTATTACTGCATGACTATTCTAAGATTGGTGTCATTATCAGCATATAAATATAAATATATATGTATAAAATCATTATGCACTAAGGGATAATGACACAATAATAATTACCATTAGCAAAATTGAGATGAAGATGTAGTTATTTCATTAATAAATAATAAAATATATTGTACAATATATTGTTCAGATTGGCGCTCAAAGCACCAACTCCAACAACATGAACTGAAAACTGAATTATAATCTAAAAGCATGAACGTCAATTGAAGATGTAAACATGAGTTGGAAACATAAGCGTCAGAATCCAAACCTTATATTTAAAAACACATGTTGAAAATAACTTGTCATGAAAACCTCACCATTATCGTAACCTGAGGGTGTAAAACCTACTTAGCGGGGCTTAATACCGCATAGATGAACATGAATATGCCTAAGAGGGTCACTGAAAGACCATTAGGCCTGCTGAGCTGAACGTATCTGGAATAGCTATACATGAGGAGACAACACTATATTGGTAGTTCGAAAACCTTTTATTTCTTATTCTTGTAAATCGTTTATTAAAAAACTTAAACTGAGATTCATGGAAATCATGAACTGAAAATGTATAATCGTGAAAATATAAACAATAAACATAATACTTTAAACATAACACATGAGAGACATGAGCTGAAAACTGTAAACATGAGCATGATACATGGAAAACATGACTATAAACTTGTAAACTTGACACGTGGAAAATATAAAAGTCAATTAAAAACTTGTAATCATGACTCGCAAGATGAAAACATAAACCGTAAACTTGTAATGTGAAAATGTAAACTGTGAATACGTAAACATGACACATGCAAAACATAACTTGAAAACTGTAAACATGAATTGCAGACTGAAAACATAAACTAGATACTGTAAACATGGACTGTAAACTTGTAAAACATAGATTGAAAAATAAAAATCATGGATTGAAAACACGTAATCATAAATAGACATGTGTACTGGTTCATGCATACAATGCTTGTACATAATTCATTACCTATTTTTGAATAGCTATGAGATGAACGTTGTCCGAATGGATTCCATTGTTGGGTTTCTACTATAGTCCCAAGATCATTCAAACATTATGGATATGTGAATACAATAAATAAGTATGGCGGAATCATACTTACAATGATCGGCTTTTGCGATGCGACGAACAACAAAAGTCTTTGCTCCTTCCTTGAAGCATTCGGCCATGGCCTCCATGGTTGTCCTCTTTGTGTTCTTCAAGCTCCAAGCTTTGTTTGAGATTCCATGCTCAAGGGTTTGTTTCCCTATCACCTTTGGATGACTCTTCATGTGCTAGCATTGGAAAGATTTGCCACAAATCTTCCTAATTCTTCTTGTTGCTCTCGGTTTTTAGAAGAAAATTGGGAGAGAAAATATTTGGCCCTTGGCCGAATATGTGTTGAGAGAAGAGAGAAGTGATGAGTTGGTTAATGTATTTGGTTTTTCCAAAAAACTAATACCAAATTGTTTTCCAAAAGTTTTGTATATCCTTTCAAAAAGTCAAACAAAAACTTGGAGCCAAAATGGAAATAAATGCCTACAACAACTCACATCACTATTCACATCAATCAATGATGACAAGCATCACTTCACTCAAAGTGATGTGACTTCCATCACTTGATTGACTAGTGATTTGACGCTTGGATGTGACTTGTGGGCCGCACTTGAATTCGAATTGCGAGTTGGCCCGCAAACACTCCCGGGCTCGGGTTCGCTAATTCCGAATTAACGAATTTTCCGTTGCGACGTAATTAAATCAAATTTAATTAAATAATTATGCCTAGCAAAATTACTATTCATGTCGCTAACGAATTAATTCTAAATTAACTCGTTCGCCTGAATTAAAATCTAATTTTAATTCCGCGTCGAAATCCAATTTCGTATAATATATCGAATATATTATTTTATCGATTAATTCCAAAATAATCGTTATCTCTCTTTAAATAATATTTTATCCCAGATAAAATATCTCCGTAATTAATCCCAGATTAATTTTCTCTCTCTCTTATAATTAATCCCAGATTAATAAAGTGCAAGTCATACGTCATCGGTGAATCTTCGGGAAGCGACCCATGAGATCCCCGGATATGTTGGCAGTAAATACGGTTGTCGGACTATCCGAACACGTACGTACCTAGTACTACGTTTTTACCGATTTACAAGAATGGTTGGCTTCTAGCAAAGCACCATTCCTACCAATTCTCCAGAAATATTCTTAAAGGAATATATAATCTTTATCAGGCGTAGTATACGTAGTATTGCGTATTACGATCCAACATCAGATGTCACGTGCTAGGCCTGGGGCTGGAATTGTGTCTGCCCCGTACGAAGCACATATCGGATCTCTAGTAACTAGTCTCTATAATCGGATAAACATGACCTAGTCATAATATCCCGATAGCTGCAGCATAAAGGAGCACAAGTTTGGTATCATACGTGATCATCATCTCCACTATGACTGGAGTGATACTTCCATCTTGACATCACACCCAATACTCTACGATTCTCAATATACCCAGAAGAGGCGTACACATAACCTGTTAAAGCCCTGGACGACCAAAACCAAAGTATATTGATTGTCGCAAGTATTAGCGGTGCAAGTCTCAAGTTAAGACCAAATACACCTACCCTGATTCGGACTTCCATAGACACATAGTCATACTACCAATGGAATTCCGAGGGGTCTATCCAGAGAGAAGCTGTTTCGTACCATCGGTAAACACAACCGCCTATTACACTTGCATGAGTATCCTATACCCAAATATATGAGAACTATGACGTTATGCTCCCACAACGCGCACAAGTGTAATACTAGTCTATTCACATTATCGATGTCAAATCTCGATAATACTACGACTAGGGATATTTAATGATTAAACCTTCATGTGGATACTGTGTCTCATATCATCTCAATCCGGAACTAATCATAAGGATCTTTTATCATCATTATACATCTTGGTAATCTAATTACAAATGATAAAAGAACAATTTCCTTTGTCACATAGTTAATTTGTACAACAACACCATGATCTGTACAAATAGTGATGCTATGGGTCATAATTGTCCAACAATCTCCCATTTGGCCTATAGCCAATCACTCAAGTGTCCTACACCCGAACTATGTACGGTTCGCTCAAACTTCTGCTAAGAAATAGCTTTCGTCAGCGGATTTATTGTGTTATCATCTGATGCGATTTATTCGATCATCACATCGCCCCGATGTATGATCCGAACGAATCAGATGAATATTTGAAGTATATATCTGGATCATTGATGAGACCATTAATTCTTTAGCCTGTGCTGTAGCCTAGCTCAGCTGCTAACAGAACTACTCCTAATCTGATTAGGATTATTATCAATCCAAAAGGCTTCTATTGCTGCCTCAGCTGCAGCAATATTCCGCTTTTGTTGTTTATTCGGCAACAGTATCTTGCTTGGAAGATTTCCAGCTCACTGTTCTGTTATTCAAACTTTATATATAATACCGTTATTGCGACTTATAGTCGTTTTTATCGGTTAGGAAACTTGCAGTAGTGAACCCAGTCACTTCAAGTTCTCATTCTCCATAACTTAAGAAAATATCATTAGTTCATCTAAGATACTAAAGGATGTTCTTAACATTAATCCAGTGACTATCACTTGGATTGGCCCGATTGTTACTCCATATGCTCAAAGCGTATGAGACATCAGGTCGCGTACATTTCTTTCAATGTACGAGTTCTCGGAGAGTACCAACAACTTTTAGATCTATCCCAGTAGATCTTTATTCCTAGAATAAAGGTTGTTTCTCCCAAGAATTCTACGGAGAATTTTCATAAAAGCCAAGCTTTCACCGATTTTATTATGGGAATATCATTTCCAAGAAATGATATATCATCATTATTTAGGACATTCACTGTCAGTGCGCTCCTACTAACCTCCTTATATACACAAGAATCATTTTCGTTTGAATTAAATCATATACCATTATGATTACATCAAAATGATAGTTCCAAGAATGCAATGCTTGCTTCAATCCATAAATGATCGAATTAACTTGCAAACCTGTTTGCTTGTTGGTATGACAAAACCGTCAGTTTTGTAAACATCCTCCAAAAGATTTCGTTTAAGGAAAGCGGTTTTGACGTTCAGCTGCCATATTTCATAAATGAAACATGCAGCATTAGCAAGCATTATCCAAATGGATTTAACCATGGCAACAGGTGAAAGGTTTCGTCGCAATCGACACAATGTTGATAACGATACCTTTCCGCTACAAGCCTAGCTTAGTACATTGGTATGTTGCCATCCATGTATGTCTTACTGGAAGACTCAAATAGTACCAATAAGCACAATGCCTTTCGGTACAACAACCAGTGTCCAAACTTGATTGGTATACGTGGAATCCATTTCGGACTTCATGGCACTTTGCCATAATAGGGAGTCGATACCTTGTATCACTTCCTCATATGTAGTCAGATCGTATTCCTCAATAAGATTGACATCTTTATGAGGTGAGATCAGAAACCCATACCCCAGGTTGTTTTCTGACTCTCTCCGACTTGCGCGGTTCTTATGTATTTGAAGATTATTGGTATAGTTTCATCCTTGATGAACTATCTGTGTTCCATTAAGGACTCAGTGCCTGGAACAGTATTACTCTGATTTTCATCGAGTTTTACTTTCCTCCCACTTACCACTGCATATCGGTATTCCTCTTAGGAAAACCGCATGGTGAGCAATAATTAAATTGTTCTCATGTGAGTTGTATAAGTACTATACTTTGGTTACCCTAGGATAACCCACAACTTAGGCACTTATCCGATTTGGGTTTTAGTTTGGTATCATCCAAACATATGCCTAGCATACCCAAATCTTTATGAATGAGAAAATCCGGTTTCTTTCCTGTTCATATCTAATATGAAGTCTGTCAAACATATTTTTATGGAACCTTATTCAAAATAAGTATTGCACTATTTAATGCGTATCCCTTGAAGGAAATGGTAGCTCAGAGCGACTCATGATTAACCTTACTATGTCCAACAAAATTCGGTTTCTCTGTTTGGACATACAGTCACATTGACGTGTTCCGGGAGGAGTCCTCATTGAAAGAATACTATACTCTTTCAAGTATTTGAAAACGTATTGCTTAAGTATTTTCCATCATGGTCTAACCGTGACGGTTTATACTTTAGCCGATCTGTTTGTCTACTTCGTGTCGAAACTCTTTGAATTCATCAAAATTTTCCGATTTGTGTTTCATTAGAAACATAACCATAACGCGCGATCAACATCCGTAAAGGTTACGAAGTGTTCATATCCACCTCTAGCCTAGCTAGACATGGGCCCACTTACGTCACTATGAACGAGGGCTAACAGATCGGTGACATTTGCACTTTTACCAAGTAAAAATATTTCAGGCACTTTGCCTAATAAACTAGATTCGTAGACATTATTTGAATAGAATCAAATCCGTCCTAGTATCCACTCTTCAAAAGTGTGGATATACGAGTCTTGTTTGATGTGTGTCCCAGACTACATGCCACTTTTAAGTTTCAACTGATCAATTCAGTTTGAGCTATTTATTTGTCATGTCATACGTTTGAGATTCATTTATATTCTAAATATAAATACTGTTATTCATATCTATGTGTTTATCTCAATATCATCTTTATAAAATAAAACACTTTAGTGTTCTAGAATATAAAGGTATACCCGCAACGGGTTAAACCCTGATATAGAGATAATATTTCTAGTCAAACTAGTTACATTGTAACAGTTTCCTAATTTAAGTACACACCCGAATGGTAGTTCCTAAACTTAGGTTTCTACACGGTTAAAACAGCGACTCTCGTCCCGTTTCCAACTCACAGATAAATCTCAACTGAAGTCAGTATCTGCTTATCAGCAGATTCTGCACACTAGTACGTATATTTATGTACCACATCCAGTATTTAAAATCCAATTTTATACTAGTAGTGAACATGTGATGAAAACATATTTGAAGTCGGAGCCTTGCCCCTCTTCAATTCCTTCATGTGTGCCTTGTCCATACGGCAGTAACGCTTCAGTGACCCCGTTTGCCACATTTTAGGCAGACATTTTGGGATGAGTCCTTTGTGTCTTCCCAGAAGATTATAATGACTTTACCTTTGCCCTTTTCACACCCCAGAAGCCTTTGGCCAAGCCTTGGCCTTCTGGGATGTCGAAGTAAGAGGCGCATTGCGCTTCTTGCCCTATTGCAAACTCTGGCTTTTTCTCCTTGAGTATAGCCATTAACTCTCCAAGAGTTTTATTGCAATTAGTTCTTCTAAGATCTAAGGATAGATCTATGAAGATCCTTCAATTTCATTATCATACTATAAGGATCTAATCCTTAGTTCTGATTAAGAAATTAAGGAGTCTTTGCGGCAAACATAACAGATTAAGCACTAAAGTTATCATCACATGAATATTCCAAATATCATGCTCTACTATTTGCTCAACTCCGGGCTTAGGCTCGAGACGTCACTCTATCAAATAAAGTAACTTCTCGGTCCCCAGGACTATCCTGAGATTTTATTCCCAATTTGAAAATTAAACCCGTTTAAAAAACATTTTCACCCAGGATTATGTTCTAAACGCTAATCTTTCATTTATCTTGATTCCAATAGTCTAACTATCAAATCAACGATTTTAGGTACTATTTATTATAATGATTACTATAGTCTAACTATATAATCAACTATAATTCAATTGGTTAATTCAAATATATTGATTACTATAATCCAATCATATAATCAACTATAATTTGAAGTAGTTTGAATACAGTCCAACTATTTAATTAAAACAACGATTAAATATTAGTCCAACTAATATATTAATTTATATTGACGAAAAATTTGAAATGAGCGCGTATTGGCAAGTAACTAAACGAATATTGCAAATTTAATACTTGCCTCCCACTATTTTTCGGTGAGCCTCTAACCCTCTGTGGAGTACTCGGGAAACCTTGTTTCCTAGTGGGCTAGGATCCCGTTAAATAACACACAATCTTGACTTTGGCCAACAAATTGTATGATAATTAACTAGGTAGATCTCTAAGATCAATTGGATCCCATCCAATTCCTAGATCCAGTAGGTGGACATCCAAGTCCGAAATATATATCTTATATATGCCAATATATCCAATATATTCCTTAACCTTTTTCCTCTGAATCAACTAAGCCATGGCTTTGGCACAACAAACTTAATGATCCCAGTTAAGCGGAACCCATTGACTTTGGAAAGCTTCGTAATCGATGTCGATGGACAAGAAGTGATCTTGAATTTGGCCAACAAATCACAACTTGGAAAGACACCGATATGGAACAAAGCCTTCATGATTCAAACACATCCGCGACGGACAAAGGTCTTGACTTTGGCCAACAAACCAGTGCCAATCTTGGATCTTGAGTAAGAATCACTCAATGGAAGGAAAAACGCTTAATATGTGTTGAGGGTTTTTCGTGTAATTGGCAACCAATTAATTATCTTTGTAAGGTCTCATCATCATACACTCTTAAATATGCATTCTAAAAACATAATAAGGCGCGTATAAATAAATATAATAATGATATACGGATGGATATTTAAACACATTGTTCCTAGAACAAATCTCTCTCTTTCCTCTCTCCTGCTAGCACAAGTATTACTTCTACCCAATTACATAACACTTCTAAAGAAACCTCATTTACATTGAGGGGAATAGGTGAGAAGAGAAATACAAAGAGTCAAGAGGTAATAGGCTGGACACGCAGGTCCAATTAATAAATTCTAAATTTATTACAACAATTTCCAAAATTCCCCACCCATCTAATATCCATCTGATATACATTATTCATACATCGCATCCATGTATTCACACAAAGCATGTTATCAATCAATCTAATCCAATTAATTAATTTGAAATTAATGACCATCCAATGTTCAAACAACGATTTGATTTTGCGCGAGAGTCCGACTCGTTTTAAGAATAAGTACTCAAAGTACGAATTCTTGAATTATATTAAACTACAATATTAAATCCAATTTATTTGTATTTAATACTAATTATTATTTAATTCTAAATTAAATAATTACACTTTTTAATGAGCCTTTACGACTTAGATTCTAAATCTAATTGTTACGGGGTCTCAAAGCCCGATTAACATCCAATGTCAATTTAATTAAAGTCCAATGGGCTTTCAATTAATTTCTTAAGACATGGACTTTTGGTCAATATGGGTCAAATCCAAAACCAAAGCCCATTTAAGGAATCACCCTTATTTGCCAAGAAACCAATTTAGGCCCATTAGGCCCAATTAAAATTAAAGGTCCATTTAATTATATTTGGACTTTATGGATATGGTTTTGGGCCCAATTGGATCCAACCAATTAGCCTAAACCAACTTGGCTCAACCAAGCCCATTAAGCCAAAATAGAACTTTAAAAGCCCAATTCCAAATTTGGCCCAATTAATTAAATTCCAAAATTCCAAATTTCAAAATTAAATTAATCTAAGTGTATAGCCATGATTAATTAACAAAATTAACATTTCCAAAATACCAATTTATATAATTAATCATGCTTATTATCATCAATACATGTCCAACACAATTGAATCAAAAAATCAATCATTTTCCATGCTACTAGTCACGGCAATTTGGGATTTAATGTCCAATTCCAAATTCAATCCAATTAAACCTTAAATTAACATTTCCCAAGTCTTTCAAACTCATCCAATGATTCAAAAAACAAAAATCACCATGATATTAGGGCACCACTAGATTCGGCCAAGCCAAACATTTGGGGGAAAATTCATATAATTCAATTTTCATCAAATTGATCATGCATAACACTATGTTATCATCATTCAAGCATATTTAAACAATCATTTCATCCAAACATGCTCAAATCAATTTTACCCTAATTTCAATTTCATGCTTAAACAAGGCTCAAGATACCATTATGGGTTTCTACTATAGTCCCAGATCATTCGAGCATTATGGATATGTGAATACAATAAATAAATATGGCGGAATCATACTTACAATGATCGGCTTTTGCGATACGACGAACAACAAAAGTCTTTGCTCCTTCTTTGAAGCATTCGGCCATGGCCTCCATGGTTGTCCTCTTTGTGTTCTTCAAGCTCCAAGCTTTGTTTGAGATTCCATGCTCAAGGGTTTGTTTCCCTATCACCTTTGGATGACTCTTCATGTGCTAGCATTGGAAAGATTTGCCATAAATCTTCCTAATTCTTCTTGTTGCTCTCGGTTTTTAGAAGAAAATTGGGAGAGAAAATATTTGGCCCTTGGCCGAATATGTGTTGAGAGAAGAGAGAAGTGATGAGTTGGTTAATGTATTTGGTTTTTCCAAAAAACTAATACCAAATTGTTTTCCAAAATTTTTGTATATCCTTTCAAAAAGTCAAACAAAAACTTGGAGCCAAAATGGCAATAAATGCCTACAACAACTCAAATCACTATTCACATCAATCAATGATGACAAGCATCACTTCACTCAAAGTGATGTGACTTCCATCACTTGATTGACTAGTGATTTGACGCTTGATGTGACTTGTGGGCCGCACTTGAATTCGAAATGCGAGTGGGCCCGCAAACACTCCCGGGCTCGGGTTTGCTAATTCCGGATTAACGAATTTTCCGTTGCGACGTAATTAAATCAAATTTAATTAAATAATTATGCCTAGCAAAATTACTATTCACGTCGCTAACGAATTAATTCTAAATTAACTCGTTCGCCCGAATTAAAATCTAATTTTAATTCTGCGTCAAAATCCAATTTCGTATAATATATCGAATATATTATTTTATCGATTAATTCCAAATTAATCGTTCTCTCTCTTTAAATAATATTTTATCCCAGATAAAATATCTCCGTATTTAATCCCAGATTAATTTTCTCTCTCTCTTATAATTAATCCCAGATTAATAAAGTACGAGTCATACGTCATCGGTGAATCTTCGGGAAGCGACCCATGAGATCTCCGGATATGTTGGCAGTAAATCCGGTCGTCGGACTATCCGAACACGTACGTACCTAGTACTACGTTTTTACCGATTTACAAGACATGGTTGGCTTCTAGCAAAGCACCATGCCTACCCAATTCTCCAGAAATATTCTTAAATGAATATATAAATTTATCAGGCGTAGTATATGTAGTATTGCGTATTATGATCCATCATCGGATGTCACGTGTTAGGCCTGGGGCTGGAATTGTGTCTGCCTCGTACGAAACACATTTCAGATCTCTGGTAACTAGTCTCTATAATCGGATAAACATGACCTAGTCATAATATCCTGATAGCTGCAGCATAAAAGAGCACAAGTTTCGTATCATACGTGATCATCATCTCCACTATGACTGGAGTGATACTTCCATCTTGACATCACACCCAATACACTACGATTCTCAATATACCCAGAAGAGGAGTACACAGAACCTGTTAATGCCCTGGACGACCAAAACCAAAGTATATTGATTGTCGCAAGTATTAGCGGTGCAAGTCTCAGGTTAAGACCAAACACACATACCCTGATTCGGACTTCCATAGACACATAGTCATACTACCAATGGAATTCCGAGGGGTCTATCCAGAGAGAAGCTGTTTCCGTACCATCGGTAAACACAACCTCCTATTACACTTGCATGAGTATCCTATACCCAAATATATGAGAACTATGACGTTATGCTCCCACAATGCGCTTAAGTGTAATACTAGTCTATTCCACATTATCGATGTCCAATCTCGATAATACTACGACTAGGGATATTTAATGATTAAACCTTCATGGATTGATACTGTCTCATATCATCTCAATCCGGAACTAATCATAAGGACCTTTTATCATTTATACATCTTGGTAATCTAATTACAAATGATAAAAGAGCAATTTCCTTTGTCACATAGTTAATTTGTACAACAACACCATGATCTGTACAAATAGTGATGCTATGGGTCATAATTGTCTAACATCCATAACCAGTACTTCGCAAATGGCAACACATAACTGGAAACGTAGATCACAAGCATGTAACGTGCTAACGTAAACTGAAAACATGCAGCGGGAAAACATAAACTGAAAACATGCATACTTAACTCAGAAAACATGATTCATAAACTTGTATACATGGACTACAAACTTGTAAAATATAAATTGTAACTTGTAATATAACTTGCGAAACTTAAGTCTTAACTTACATATCATAAATCGTGCTTCGTAAATCATAGTACGTACGTCGTAAGTAAAATATATTTCCATGTAAATAACATAAAAATATAAAGATGAAAACATTCACTCACAAAATCGATGACCTAATGTTTGTGTGCCCGAAAGAATTGAAATGATCCTCATGCGAAGAATATATTAACATGTGATGGGAATTAGTTAATATGCTTGGGTATCTATGATTCTATATGTGTGTGTGACATGATACGTGTGTACATGCTGACAAGAGAACTTATACGTATTCTGACATCCCAGGATGAGACTGAGAACAAATGAAATCATGTCTTGAAATTGGCTCCGCATTGCGAAAAAAGCGCATATACGCGCAACGCGGGCTGCGTCATGATGCGCTACACCCTGCATCACGACGTCTTATGAGTCACAATATTTTGTCCCCATTTTACATTGGGCCATTTCACGATGCACACCCCTGTGAAATGAGTTCCTTCAAAACCCAACCATGCTTGCTCAACACAACTCCATCACTAATCACATGCCTAATCGCCATCCATCATGGTATTCCAACACTAATTCACTACTAATTCAACACTATCAAGTATCCTGAACATAAACCTAACTTACCCATACACAAATCCATGGTAAAACTTGCAACTAAAAATGATTAACACTCAAATAAACTTTTCATGCACATAAAGCATACATCTAATATGGTTTCATGAATCCAAATAATAAATCCTAGGAATCATGCTTGAAATTCTTGATAACTATAAAAATTAGATTAATAGACTTACTTGCTTTGTTTTTCACTAATAAATGTAAAGAAAAATTCCAATTTCCTTGATCTACCATGACGTATGTGAGAAGCAACAAAAATGGAGGATAGTGGTGGTTTTGTGAGAGAGAGAAGAATGGAGAAGAATGAGACAAATTCACGTGAGCCACAAAAAAAAACTTTATTTATGCTTAAAATACTATTTAATAAAAGCCCACATACTTAAATTTAGGCATCAATTTGTCACATCATAGTAGGCTAAATTTGAGGCTTAAAATTGACTTAATTACACCCATAATTTGGGAAAATACATAACATAAAAGTTGTAGTTATATGTCCAAACTTTCCAATAATCCTAAAATCACTGAAAAACCATGTCGGTAACCCAAGATATGATCAAAATATTTAGGAATGTTCATAGAAGTTGTAAAATCGAAAGGGTGCTGAAACTGAAAAAATTATACCGACTTTCCTAGAAGCGTTACGAGTATATTGAACCCAAAATTACATGATCATATGCATACTAACATGTCATGCATGAAAAGAGAAATCATGATAGTCACATCATGGTAGTTGGGGGTATTACATGATTACTTTAGGGTAGATTCCAGTTCCGAAAATAAGGTTCCGAAAAAAAGATTCTAGTTCTGATTCTATACTTTAACGAATCGGAACCTACCCACAGAATCGAATTCTTTTATTCTATTTTTTGAAATCACGTGTTCTCAATTTTTTAACAATTTTTTATGCTTTACAATATGGATTGGATGACTGAAGGCTATATTTAATAAGTAATTAATTATTGATTGTTTAATATTCATGTATCAGAAAATATATGCTCTCGAATAACATAGAAATATGATGTATTTATTTTTATTTAAAACATTGTGACTGTCATTATTATTAGTTCAAATTACTTTTGATCGTTCTAATTTTTTTTATTTTAGATAAGAAATTTCGTGAATGAAAATGGAGAGAAAGTATTGAAATTATTGCCAATATTTGTGTAATAGATGAGCAAAACAAGATACTTTGGAACCGGTTGGAATCGAATAGAATCGATGGGTAGGGTATCCTATCTAAATAGAATATGTTTTGGTTCTAAAAATTTAATAACATAAATTTTAGGATAAGTTTTGATTTCGCTTCAACAAGGTATGGTACATGTTTTTCTCACCCTTAGATATTATCCCACAAGTCATAACATAAGTCTTCCATAAGATATAAGATGTCCAAAATTCGAACTCCACTCATATAATACAATAAATTCAAAATTCATATAATTAATTCTAGGGAAAATATCATACATCCACTCAAAAATAAGTTAAAGTTCAAAAATACCCATCGTTTTTTAAAACTATTGTAACACCCCGATAATTCTGATGACTACTATGTTACAGGTGGATTATACATGACATTCATGCTCGAGCGTGTATGTACTTGTGATTTAGTTTTGAACACTCGATGAATTCTTCACAGACCCGATACGAAAATCATTTCATGTACCATTTTGAATAGCCCTTAGTATTTATGCCATAACTTTTCATACGATCTCTGATTTTTATGAATTTTATATCGTCGAAAATCTAAGATCGAGATCTATAACTTTTGTGTTTAATGATTCTTAAATTCGGAACCTAACAGGGTCAAAAAGGCAGCTCAAACATTCAGATGAATAGTACCTGAGGACTAATCTAGAGATTTCTCAAAATTTTTGAGGATTTATTGTTTGAGAAGATTGATCAAAATTTGAGCATCAATATATGTTTGTGATGTTTTTTAGAGTGAATTAAGCTTAAGTCTTGGTTAGAATATTGTCAAGGTGTAAAATGGGTATGAGGGCCGAATTCTTATCATGTTATGGGAGTACATTTTATAAATTGATGATACTAGATAATGGCCTGTTTTGAATGTAATAAGAAGTGCTTGTGTGAAGGTCATAGTATGAGAGTGTTAGAATTACTTCGGGCAGTGACAATAGAGAACTAGTTTGGGCCTTGATATTGAGCTAGCGTCGCAACGCTCAATGCCCAGTGTCGCAACGCGTAACAAAGGGGTGGCTCTTTTCCTCGGGTCGGTGCGTGTGGGAGTCACACCAAACATGTGAATGCCCCCTCCCTCAGGTCGGTGCGTGTGGGAGTCACGCCGAACATGTGAATGCCATCTACCTCAGGTTGGTGCGTTTGGGAGTCACACTGAACATAGCCTCTACCTTAGGTCATTTATGTGTTTGCCTAAGATCGATCATGTGGAAGACTCGGGTAGGTTGTGTGGAAGACTCGGTCGGTCGTGTGGAAGTCGTGACGCTCAGCGTCTAGCGTCGTGACGTGAAACATGAAATGCTCTCTGCTTGAGTCTACTGGTATGGACGTCGCGATGCTCCCGACCTGGAGTTGCGACGCTCTCGACCCGGAGTCGCGACGCGTAACAGAAATAATTTTATTTCATTTCAATAATAACTTAGGATGTTAGAGGCCACCACTAGGGGTTTCATATCAACACATATACATGCATTATGTTATATCAAAAGCATAATACGCCATGAAGTAATCATAGATAGTTCAATTGAGAAACTTAGTCTAATTCCGAAACATATTACATGACTTATATTCTAATCAAGTTTATCAATTTTAGATCATCGACATGAACCATAATTATCTTCGATAAAGGGAAGAAGTGCCAGCCAGATTCCAAATCAGTGAGTGGACCATTTTCTCAAGTTGTATTTACTTATGTTTTTGAATTGAAACTTACTTTTCCGCATATAGGGCCTTAGCCAAGTTTATTTCCAGATATTTTTTGAATAAGAATGTTTTAAGAAATATTTAGACAATGATGATTTTTAAAGCATGATTTTGATGATTTTTGGAGGCATGGGGAAAAACCCACCTCAAATGTAACTTGGTACATATATTGGAATTGATGTTTACTGGAATTGACGGATTTAGAACATGTGCACATATAGAAAATGACTAGGGGGACGACGTTATGTAACGCCCATAGATCCTAGATTTCAGGGCTAGGGGGACGGTGAGACGTAACGCCCATAGACCCTAGATTTCAGGGTTAGGGGGATGACGAGATGTAACACCCCTAGATCCTAGATTCAGAGTCGAGATGATAGCATTTATCTGCATATTTGGCTCTAGTTCAGCGGCTTGGGGGACGACGAGATGTAACGCCCCAAGACCACTAGTTTAGGCATATGGGGGGACGACGAGACGTAACGCCCTCATACGTCAGGTTTTTCAGAGACAGATATACAAAGATATGATTTTCAGAAATGATGATTTTTTAAAAGAGATTTTGAAAGAGCAGTTTTACGAAAAAGGTTTTAGAAAGAATTAATTTTTACAGAAAGACTCAGAGTTTTACTGACATAAAAGAGTTTCCAGATAGTTTCACAGAAAGAGATCGGTTTTTCAGATACAAAAGAGTTTTCATAAAAGATTGTTTTCTTGAAAATGATTTCGATTTCAGAAACAAATGAATGTTTTGTAAAATATTTCAGTTTTCATTTTTTAAACTGTCCACTCACTAGGTCATTCAAACGATCTAACCCCCACTCCCAGTTAGAGGTGCCAGGTGGTTCGGTTCGGTTCCAAACTGGAACCGAACCGAACGGTTCCAGTTCCATACTAAATGTGGAATCGGAAGGTTCCGGTTCCATTCAGTTTTTTTTGTTTTGTTTTTTTTTTTGAAATAAAAAATTGAGATGAATAAAATAATATAATTTAAAATTATGAATTTGAAGTTATATAATAAACTTACATTACATAATAATTACATTAAATTACGAATAAAAATCTTATCTAAAAAAAATTAAATTAAAGAGCTTAAACTTAAATTTTTAAAAACTTAAGTTGTCTACGTATCCTGCAGGGGTGAGAGGAATCAAAGCTCACGTAGTTTCATTACATTTGAAAGATATTTCCCCCATTGTAATTTTACAATTATCAATCATCATCCGTGGCTGTTGATCTTTCAACTCTGTTTGCACTTGCAGATGCATTATCCAACAAGTCTTCAAATTCATTAGGGGCATCTTGTTGTTGCCTAAGATCAGCTCGGGTCCAATCATCCACACATGATGTTGCTTCTAGAGTGCTTGGATGTAATGAATACCGTCTGACTTCCAATATATTACCTCCGATTCTAAAGGCTTGCTCAACCGCAACGGTGGAAACAAGTGCTACCAATATCTCTTTAGCAATAATTGATAATACATGATATATATTTTGATGTCGGTTCCACCATTCAAGGATTTGAAAATTTTTACTAACTAAACATTCAGTTGAAAACTCAAAATTTATAGATAAATAATTATCTAATTATGGGTTATTAGTCGTGTTATCCCTATGTTTTTTATTTCATTGTAATAACCAACGATCACCTGCGCTAAGTCTAGAATCCACTATGGTCGTTTCGCTACTACTAGATTTTCCTACTGATTGCAAGTTATATCTTATGACATATTCATTAAATAACTCTATTAAGTCATTTTTTATTTTAACAATTATTCTTGTAATATCAACTTCATTGGTTATCACCCATATTTATACATTTTAAGAATATTTTTATGGTACCTATGTTGGGAAGCGGCCGCGAGTGCGTAGCGGAAAATTAAAAATTATGATGCTGCTATCCCTTTGCCCAAGACCCATTTGTTTTGATTATTCTACAAGCATAGGCATGTTACTATATATTCTAAGCATAAAAACTCATAAAACATGCAAAGAACATAAACTTAAATATGTTAACTATCATACGAACTCTAATTAAAAAGAAAGAAAAAGACTTACTTGAACCGAAGACTCCTCCAGTCCTCCCTCCAATCTACAAGCTTTTCTCGAACTCAGCAAGCTCTTCCACATTCCAAAGAGCCACCCAAGTGTGTGGCCTCCAAAGGTGCACACACCAAAGCCAAAACTCAACGGCAAGACTACGCCTTGAGTGCACGGGTATTTTGCCCTCGGTGCTAGCCTAGGCAAATACCTCAAAATTTTTAACTTGAAATTCCTCTAGTCAATTAGACTTAAGGATCCTCAAAATCAGTGGCTTACTCTTAAACTTTAGAGTTGCTCACTTATATAAACCCAAGATATGAAAGGTTTTGGTGTAAAAATTTGTAAAGAATTCTTTGGGTTTATATAGGTGCTCCAAAGACAACAAAATTAATTAAGAATCTGATGTGAGATAAATGCTAATTAAATCTTAGCCATTGGATCTTAATATAGTGGTTTAATGATATTATAAAACCCTAATAAGAGTTTGGGCCGAATTGGAACAAATAAAATAAATAAAAAAACACATATTTTTTATTTATTTTCTTATTCATTTTTCCAATTCCCAAAGTACCCTTATCGTCATTCACCAATCCCTAAGCCACTTTGGAACCTCATAAATGATCTGTTCAATAATTAAACACTTTGAACCATTATGAACAATTCCTACAGCAATCATATATGATGTTAAATTTATACTGTGCACTGTTAACCATTGATTTCGACTTTGTTGTGTGTGACCTTTTGGGTTCCCCTCAAGTTAGACATGGAATGAATCGTGATAATTTAATCGAACATAAATTATCCTCCGATCAGATGGTCGTTCGATTTCAATGACCAAGGTTGACATCTAGCAACATGCCAAGGCCCCCAAATGAGAAAGAAAGATATATACTCATTCTGTATGCGATTTACATATGATACTGTCCCTCGCCTCACTGTATCCCCACTGTTTGATCTAGGGTATGGAAAATGTCTACCCATATAGTCAAATGTATGATGTTGATAGTGTCATGAATCGTGCTAACCCAAGAATCTCACATGATTCTTCCGCTGCGGCCACAGTCTCAAGCATTGATCACACATATCAACCCGCGAACTGAAATATTACTCTTATAAGAAAATATTATCCGAGAGAGTGGCGATTCTCTGTTGTATCTTTACAAACTTCATATGTTTCAACAAATGACCCAATCATACCCTTATGACCGGATCTTTTGAATCGGGGAAGGATAATGTCAAAGTTATTTGATCCACACATAAGATTGTAAAGACCTCAAGTCTAAGGACTAGTCATACAATCGATACATGAAAATTCTCACAGACACATGAGATAAACACTCCATGTGAAAACTTTCGGCGGTCAGTTCGATGGACACGAGCAACTCATGCATCCATGTGATACACCAAGCGGACAGATCTCCGATAGTAGCCTATGAGATCGGCTACCCCACTTAAAGGCGGATCATATCATCATGCTAGTCTCTCCACTTTGTGAACGCCCAGATTATTCACAAAACTATGACTAGGAACGTTTGAGAGTAATGATTCTCATAAGGCGTGGAAGCCATCATCTTATTACTCCAATGGCTTTATTACAGTGTTTGATGATTCATATAATTTATGTAAGACACATATAATAAAGATTGCCATTTTATGAATTAATGAAAATATTACAAATACATGTATATATAGCTCATCCACAAGTTGGGTATAAGGCATATCCCTAACAACCTAAACTGCCCCTAAAATTATTTGTTAGGGGTAATTTTGGAAAATTAAAATAATTTTTTTTTTTAGAAATTGGGGCAAGGAGCAACGGCTCACTGCCCCCAGCCCAATGAATACTAGCCGTTGGGTGTTATCCAGCCCAACGACTAGTAGCCGTTGGGTGTTACCGTTGGGGTTCCAACGGTTTGGAACCATAGGGTTCCGGTTAGAACCGTTTGGGTTCCGGAACCTTGGCTGGGTCTACTCCCAGTGTCTTTGTTTTACAAGTATTCCCGGAGGACGAGCTCAAGAGGATGGATAATGATGACAGTCACTAGGGTGTTGAGTCCACCAGGTCAAGTCACAGTTTCAGTTCAGTTATAATCAAATAAAGTCATGTAACAGATACTTGTATAGTCCTGATTGCGTGTGTATTAAGTTAAAGTGTCCATGAACAGATTTGTAAATAAAAGTATTGTTGAGTACACAGATAAGAGTAATAAAATATTTATTATGTTGTTGAGTTGGGCTATGGTCTCATGCATAAGTTTATATTTGAAATGAGTTTAGTAGTGTTGATCATAGTCAGAAAGTCAGAGGCTCAGGGAGATAGGTCGGCCTATCATCTGCCGGTAGCATCTCCGAGGAGGGAATGTTACAACTATCATCTATCTACCACAAGTTAATAAAAATGGATATTTTATATCCAAATTAATATTTTTTGGGATTTAAATGTCATTTTCATAACTAATTTTTGGATATAAAATGTCCGTAAAACTATTTTTTAGGTGTAAAATTTATCCTTTACATAATTTATAATGGACATATGATAATTTTAAAAAATAATGGATTTCTTTTTCGAATTTTAATTTTTTTTAATAGATGAATGATAATTATCCTCAATTATATTAATATCACATAAATCCTGAAATCCCACATTCATCCATCACATATGGGAATACTCCTCTTCTTACTCGGATCAAGAACCATATAATGATAGATGTATTCCCCGAATATAGAATGAGTACAAAATATTATTTTTAAGCCAATCATATTAATAATAATAAAGGTTAAGTTATTTAATTAAATTAGAATTTTAATTTAAAACAATAGTTTCATTATAGTTGTGTATTAATAGAGTACTCTTTCAATACATATATCATTGTTTTATCTAAAATATTGCAAGTATATTTCAAACTTAAAAAAAAAAAAAAAAAATTGATTTTAATGATATAAAATTACAAAAGCATTGACAAAGATAACTTGGACTTTCGAGTTTGGCCAACGTTTATTAATTATGTAAAAAAATTTCTAAGAAATGAATTCTTCAATTAATAAAAATGTGATTAACATTGGTGATTTTTATATCACTGATTTGTTAAGCCTATTAACGACAACATTGCCGAGAATTAACACTAGTTTTGACATAAATTTCATACGGGTGATTTGGGGGAAAAAAAATCTAATTTCAAGTCAAAATCTTAGGTCACATCCTATATCGATTTTAGTATCTACTATTTTCAAGGGCTCCTTCAAAATTTCAACACTAAAAATATTTAAGTCAGGTGAATTCAACCCCAAACGGAAAAGCCTATCAAAGAACAGGGATAAATTATGACGTGACATACTCGCAGAAATAATAACGCAGGAGCAAGTTTTTTGCATTATGTAAAGAATGATGTACAACAAGAATAATCTTAAAATTGACTATTCATTCCCTAAAAAATAAACGTGTATTAAATTATCTCCATATTCATCCCGATATTAGGATTTTAAAATTCTCATCACTAATTCCCGACCTTAATGAGGAGGGTCTTCGAAAGCCCCATCCCAATAAAAATTCGTACCATTCATACTCAAAGTTAAAAAATATAATTAGTTTGACATCTTGGGATAAAAATAAAACGAAAATCTTCCCACTAATATATAGGGATGAAAAAAATAAAAATAAAAGGACTAATAAATAATTTGTGTTATAGTGCAGACATATTAGACCAGAAAGCATTTAGCTAAAGGATATCATTAATAATTATACAAACATATTGCATTCAAAGAGTAATTTGGAGGTCACCAACTCATCAACAAATATTGCGGTTTATATTATGCCTCTGCCTCCAAATCCAATGTCATTGTCTCTAAGCATTTTAATTTTTTCATGGAGAAATAATTGGTCCCATAATATTTGCATGTGAGCACCAACAAATTTGCCTTCTGAATTTTTTTCCCCTAATGTTAAGCTTATAATTACAACTAATGTTACGCTTATCATTATTATTTTTTGGTCACATGTAAATTTTATAATACATAAGTGAGTGACACATTTGTATTCTAATTTTATAAGCTAATTGATAGCGATTTTATATAGCACGGAAGCGCACATATCGTATAAGTAATATACAAAAATATCGATTCCATAAGAAATTATCTTTATTGTAAAATACCAAAGTTTCTGGATCCCAATCTTATTTAGACTAGTAATTATGAAAAATAAGAATTATTAATTAAGTAAAATTAAGGTAAAATCAAGTAAACTTAAACAAGCGAAATTAGTAAGGTAACAAGAATTTAGGATCACAATTATCCCATAATATTCCCTTAAATCATTCTCATCTCTTTATAATTGATCAAATATGATGAATTATTAACCTAAAACACGAAGTTATCTACAAGTCTCTTCAGATGGTCAAACAAAATTGTCTAACTTAGTTCAATTACATATATTTTTATGATAATTAATCTGAACCAAATTCATTAAGAACAAGTTCTATTTATGATTACACATGTCCTACATGTATATTCTTATCTTGCATGGAAATCTATTCAATAGAATGAGATCACGCGTTATCAATTTTCAAGACTAAACCAAAACACTTTTTTCTATGTTCATTAGGATTTACCAAAACTATTCTATTAGTTATCAAGTAATAGAATGTATTAAACAAAGAGAATGATAAACAATCCATAAAAAATATTACGAATCAATCATAAAAGAGATTTAATTAATCAAAATTTCTTATTGGGTTCTATTGTAATCCTAGAATAAGATCTAGCTCATGATGAAGAAGATAAATAAAATAATCATGTTCAATATAATAAACAACAAAGAAGAGATAAAGTAAATAAATCATAAAGGTTGTCAATCTTCAATCTCCAAGTTCTTCAATCAGCTCTTATTAATTCTTAATTGATATTTTTGTTCTTAGTTATTCTTGAATGGTTGTTATATTTAGAGAGTGTTTTTGATCTCAAAAGAGGTTTATCCCCCCCCCCCCATAAATGTATGTGAAGTAACCTTAAATGTTTCCCTTATATAGATAAACCAAATTTCCTATTCAATTTCAAAGTTATCGCATTAGTGACATGCCACAAAGGTTTTGATGGCGTGCCACAAACCTTTTCTAACTCATAGGAATGAGTTTTAATTGTATAGTGTAGTGCCACAAGATTGTGTGTCGCGACACTGGCTGACAGTACAGAATCGTCAATTTCAAACTCAATTTTAACCAAGAAGGATTTCGATTAATCTTCAACTAAATTACTAAGTTATAGATAATTGAATCTTCTTTTCAGTGTAACTTACATCACCTCTATTGGACATCGTATAAGAAAGTTATGGCCAAAATATTGAGAACTGCACAAATTAAAAAGTCACGAGTGGATATTGAAAATTTCGGGTTTTCATTATGTCTTACCCAATTCTTAATATAATGGATCATAAATAATAAAATAATGAATATCAGTGCATTTAATATATTCAAAAACATAATTTATGGGGAAATCAATAATTCATATATTTGAAAAGTACATATTACTCATCACTTATCATTACCGATTATCAAATAGGTGTGGTTAATGTTTATTGTTTAGTGCCAATTAATTATTTGCGTCTAAATTTAGTAATGTTAAAGCCTCAAATTTTTCTTACACATGATTTTGTATAAAATGATATGGTATGATTATATTAATTGGTTGAAAACACCACCATACCCACATGATTAATTTTTATTCAACAAATATTTTTATGACATGTCAATTTATTTAAAATAGTTTGTGACGCTATCATTTACTGAATTCGATTTATTAAGCCAACATTGTTTATTCCATCGTAGTAACCCTAACATTATTGTCAAGTATTTGTTTATTTGAGATTCATATGATTGAAAATCTCAGCAATTATAGCCATATCAAGTGGAGTTAAAATGGAGATTGCATTGGTGTAGCAACGACTTCATGAGATCCATTTAAAAAAAAAAAAAAAAAATATATATATATATGAATCATGTTTGCATTTTTAATTGGGAAAGAAGGAGAAATAAAATTATCACTTTCACCTTCTCCATTAATATGAAGGAATATACTTTCGTAACAATTCATATACCGTATATTTAATATATTAATACAAAAAAAAATCCCAAATAAATTGCTCCCAAATCCAGAAGTTTCAAGCTGTATTTCAAACTCTCCTCTAACCAATTTCTATTTTAATTACAAGCCCTTAATTGTTGTTGAAAACCATTGAATTCCATGCAGATTTTCGATCTAGAAAGTTTGATTTTGGGCAGTATTTATTTGGGTTTATCGACACCTTGTACTCAACTAATAACTCTTTGAGACTTTTGTTTTTGTTTTTTTTTTTTTGGTTTTCCCTCCTAAAATTTGGAATAAATTAGGCCCGAGAAAAAAAAATAAGAAAAACACAATTAAAATGATGAGAAAAAAGATAAATGAGAAAATAATTAATATTGTTATATGTAAAATATAAAGATCGGGAAAGATCTAAATTTACATAAACATAAATAAATCATAAAGAAAGACCAATTTTATTTACTGGAAAAATATTTTTATTTGATTTTTTTTCCTGCTAATTTCTATTTCCTTTGCGCAACTGTGAACAAAAAAACACTAGATGCCGATTCCTACCACACTTGCATCAAGTGTCAAACCAAAAATACCATAAACTATTGGACTTAGATTCAATATTAAATTATATTTTGTAATGAATATATATATATATTATGATTATGAGTTATTGAATAATAATTTGTGTTGACGGTTGATTTTGGTCTCAGGGCAATATGAGAATATCACTCCCGAGGAAATCCTCCTTCAATAGTGAATTTGTTTGGTTATGGGGGACCAAAGGCAAATTTAGCAGAAAACAGATAAATTCACCAATCAACAAGGGGATATAACGTGGTTAGGTGGATTTGGATCCGACCTACGTCCACGGACACAAACAGGATGATATTTTTATTACTCAACATGCTTTTCCGATCTCTTTTTTGTTTTTACAAGTCAGAGCTTGATGATTCTGATCCTGATATTGGTTCTCTTTTTTATTCCCTCAAACATGCTTTTCCGATCTTTTTTGTTTTTACAAGTCAGAGCTTGATAATTCTGATCCTGATATTGGTTCTTTTTTTATTCCCTTCTTAAGCATACTCTACCCTCCTATTTATAATAGTGCAGAAATCATGTTCCCTCTTTTACAAGGGTTTCCTAGTTGAAACAATTTCTCTTTCCCATAAGGATTCCTAGTCAAAAACTACCTTTACTTCCTTTATCATACTAGGACATTGACTTACTAGTTTACCCCATGAAAGTAGGATAACTTATTATCTTATCTTGTATGGATAGAATGCCTTATCTTCCCGAACATGTATTGCCCTATGCTCGGTTTTCACGAGGTCGGTCTTCATGTGGTCGGTCATAATAGTATTTTGTACTGAGAATGCTGCTGTCGACCTGATAATTGCCCGGTCATCTTGAACTCAAGTGCTCGGTCGTTAACCGTAAAGTTCCCGGCCCCTTACTGTTGACTCTTTAGTGGTCGGGTCGGCATTAATAATCTTGACTGAGAAGTGAATTACCTTTTTTACCCCTGTCGTGCTGCTTAAATAACATAGTGCCTGAAAACACCATCAACATCTGTCCCCTAGTTCTCGGTTCCAACGAGTATGCAAGTTGGTGCCGGGAACTATATAAAGATGGTGTGCTGATCGCCTTGCTGGTGGTCGCTCCAGAAATCATAGAGAAATTGCCTTCGCCATCAACTAAGTCTTCTGTTTCTATCTTCATTTCCTCGGTTATTGGAGATGCTGACCCTATTCAGAACGATTCTCCACCTCACAGCAAATTGCTTACTTGGGTCGTTCCATCAGGAGATGAAGTTCCTCTTGTTGTCCAAACTAAAAATGACTCCTCCTCTGTAATATCTGTACCAGAGATTTAGAGGTCCTGACCCCTGACTGATCCAATCTCGATTGTGAGGAGAAAATTTTGCCTCTGAGCTAACGATGATGTGCTCGGCGGCATGTGATCCTGTCTCGAGCTGTGAGAGATGCTTGGACCTGGGGGAATGTTACGTCCCCAGTCCGGAGGACTGACTCGGTGGGACGCAACCCGATCCCGAATGAAGAGAGGCACTTGGACCTGAGGGAATGTTACGTCCCCAGTCCGAAGGGCTGACTCGGTGGGACGTACCCCGACCCCGAGCTGAGAAAGGCACTTGGACCTGGGGGAATGTTACGTCCCCAGTCCAAAGAGGTAGACTCGGTGGGACGTAACCCGACCCCGAATGAAGAGATGCACTTGGACCTAGGGGAATGTTACGTCCCCAGTCCGAAGGGCTGACTCGGTGGGACGTACCCCGACCCCGAGCTGAGAAAGGCACTTGGACCTGGGGGAATGTTATGTCTCCAGTCTGAATGGCTGATTCGGTGGGACGTAACCCGACCCCGAATGAAGAGAGGCACTTGGACCTGGGGGAATGTTACGTCCACAGTCCGAAGGGCTGACTCGGTGGGACGTACCCCGACCCCGAGCTGAGAAAGGCACTTGGACCTGGGGGAATGTTACGTCTCCAGTCCGAAGGGCTGATTCGGTGGGACGTAACCCGACCCCGAATGAAGAGAGGCACTTGGACCTGGGGGAATGTTACGTCCCCAGTCCGAAGGGCTGATTCGGTGGGACACAACCCGACCCCGAATGAAGAGAGGCACTTGGACCTAGGGGAATGTTACGTTCCCAGTCCGAAGGGCTGACTCGGTGGGACGTACCCCGACCCCGAGCTGAGAAAGACACTTGGACCTGGGGGAATGTTACGTCCCCAGTCTGAAGGGCTGACTCGGTGGGACGTACCCCGACCCCGAGCTGAGAAAGACACTTGGACCTGGGGGAATGTTACGTCCCCAGTCTGAAGGAGCCGACTCGGTGGGACGTAACCCGACCCCGAGCTGAAATAAACATCGATCTCGGCGGTACAATAGCAGACCCGAGCCGGAAAGAAAACATCTGACCTCAACGGAACGAATCCACCATTGAGTCGATTAACCAAGCTGCCTCGGCGGAATGAATCCAGCCCCGAGCCGATTAATCAAGTGGGACTTATTCAGAAGGGAAGTGAATCAACCTTTTGAAACCCTACCGAATCTGGCATGGGCGTCCCCTTACCAGACCAGTAAAAAACAAAAACAAATCTCTGGAAAATAAAATTAAAAGGTGGGGGTGACTTAGCACTTGTCCCAAAGAAAAACTTTTCACAAGTGTAAACAACAGCACAGATGCCTCAAAACAGCGTCATGTCCGAGGCCTCCAAAACACAATTCTGAATCTTTCAATTCAGTGTCCCGGCGAACCAGGATTTGGATCAGGAGAGTGTTTGAATGGTAAGGGCACATCCTCTATACGTCAGGTCACTGTGGAGCCTGGGTATTTCTGTGGGGGCTCCTCCTTACCGCGCTGGAGCAGGCACACGCCACATGGGCACAATGCCTCCCCGTGCTGCGCCTCTCTTGGATCCAAATGATGAATGGATCAAAGAGTGTTCGGGACACTAAGGGCACATCCCTCCTTAGGTCCGATATCACTGGAGCTAGCAATCGTCACGGGGGCATCATCACTCCCCGTGCTATGCTTTCCCACGAATCCATTACATCGGGTATGTGAGGATCAGAGAGTGTTCGAAACATTAAGGGCACATTCCTCCTTATGTTCGGTAACACTGGAGTAAGCAATCGCTACGGGGGTATCATCCATCCCCGTGCTATGCTTCTCACGGATCCTATGCATCGAGTATGTCCCTGAATATTCTGAGGACCCCGAGCTAACAGAGACATTTGGTTCTGGGGGAATGTCCTGTCCACAGACCAAAGAGCATGACTCGGTGGGACGTAACCCGACCCCGAGCTGAAACAAACATCGATCTCGGCGGTACAAGAGCAGACCCGAGCCGGAAAGAGACATCAGTCTCGGCGGTACAAGAGCAGACCCGAGCCGGGAAGAAACATCGGTCTCGGCGGTACAAGAGCAGACCCGAGCCGGAAAGAAACATCGGTCTTAGCGGTACAAGAGCAGACCCGAGCCGGAAAGAAACATCGGTCTCGGCGGTACCAGAGCAGACCCGAGCCGGAAAGAGACATCAGTCTCGGCGGTACAAGAGCAGACCCGAGCCGGAAAGAGACATCGGTCTCGGCGGTACAAGAGCAGACCCGAGCCGGGAAGAAACATCGGTCTCAGCGGTACAAGAGCAGACCCGGAAAGAAACATCGGTCTCGGCGGTACAAGAGCAGACCCGAGCCAGAAAGAAACATCGGTCTCAGCGGTACCAGAGCAGACCCGAGCCGGAAAGAGACAGCAGTCTCGGCGGTACAAGAGCAGACTCGAGCTGGAAAGAAACATCGGTTTCGGCGGTACAAGAGCAGACCCGAGCCGGAAAGAGACATCGGTCTCGGCGTCTAGGAGGGCTTTGCTGATGTAGTAAACAGGTTTCTGGACCTTGTCGGTTTCTTGTATCAGTACCGAACTTACTACTCGCTCCGAAACGGCCAGGTATAAGTATAATGTTTCCCCCGGGAGTGGTTTTGCCAGGAGTGGGGGATGTACTAGATACTGCTTTAGCTGCTGGAAGGCTTTCTCGCACTCTGGTGTCCAGTCGATATCCCTCTTTGCTTTTTGGATCACTTTGAAGAAGGGGTGGCATTTGTCAGTTGCTCGTGATATGAACCGATTGAGCGCAGCCACTCTACCGGTCAGACTTTGTACTTCTTTCACAGTCTTGGGGGATTTTAGGCCCAGTATTGCCTGGATCTTCTGTGGGTTTGCTTCGATGCCTCGGGCACTTACCATGTAACCTAAAAACTTTCCTGAGGCTACCCCGAAGGTACATTTCTCTGGATTGAGTTTCAGGTTGTATCTCCTTAATAGCTCGAAGGTCTTTTTTAGGTCGGCCATGTGATAGCTTGGTTCTTTCGACATTGTTATCATGTCATCGACGTAAACTAGCATTGTCGTGCCGATGAGTGGTTTAAAAACTTTGTTTACCAACCTTTGGAAGGTTGCCCAGCATTTTTTAGCCCGAAGGGCATCACTCTGTAGCAGTAAAGTCCTTGATCGGTAATGAAAGTGGTTTTCTCTTCGTCTGCAGGGCACATTTTGACTTGGTTGTATCCGGAGAAAGCATCCATAAAGCTCAGTAATCCCTGACAAGCTGTGGCGTCCACTAGCTGGTCTATGTTCGGCAAAGGGAAGCTGTACTTTGGGCACGCCTTGTTTAGGTCGGTGAAATCGACACACATTCGCCACTTGCCATTGTTCTTTCTGACCAACACTACGTTTGATACCCAATCTGGGTACCTTGCCTCCCTGATGAGACCTGCCTTTAGTAACTTCTCGACCTCGGCTGCTATTGCTTTACTCCTTTCTTGATTGAAGTTCCTTCTCTTTTGCCTGACCGGCTTGCGTGATGGGTCTACTGCTAGGTGGTGATTGACGAATCTTGGGTCGATCCCAGGCATGTCATCGTATCCCCAGGCAAAGACGTCCGGGTATTCTTTCAGGCATTCTAGCAGATCTTGTTGTAGAGACTTGCTCAGGCCTCCCCCTATCTTTATGCTTTTTCCTGGCCCGTAAAGTTCTATTTATTTTGTCTCCTCAGCTGCGGCGAGTCGGGCATTTTTGTTTGGCCGAGGCCCAGGGTTTCTGTTTTCTTCTTCGTCACCCAGGCTTCTTTGTCATTTTCGGGTATCTTCTTTGATGCAGAGAGTCTCTAGTGACAGAGTTGCGAAGCAGTTGCGAGCTGTTTTCTGGTTTCCGCATACGATTATGATCCCCTCCCGGGTGGGGAATTTCAGTTTTAGGTGGTAGCAGGACATTGTGGCTTTTGTTTTCATCATGAAAGGTCGTCCGACGATGGCCTGGTAGCTGTTCATGCAGTCCACTACGGTGAAATCTGTCATGATCGTCCGGGTCCGGGGATATGTCCCGACTGTCATTGCCAATTGTATCCTTCCCAGTGGGATGACGGCTGATCCTCCGAAGCCGTATAGGGGAGTGCTATCGTCGGTCAGGACAACATACTCTACCCCTAGGTCATCCAGTGCTTCTCTGGAAATTATGTCAACTGCGCTTCCGGGGTCCACTAGGATTCTGTCTACTTCCGACCCGCTAATTACTGCTTTGATTATTAACGCGTCGTCATGAGGGAAACTTACCCATCGGGTGTCCTCATCGGTAAACATTATCGGTACCGACCGACTTCCCTGGAGCCCTGTGACCTGCTCTGTTTCTAGGACGTCCGGTCCTCGGGTTCTGCTGTAGTCTTTCCTTGACCGGTTAGAGTTTCCGGCCATTGTTCTCCCTCCTGCGATGATATTGATTTGGCGGTCGCGTGCTTTTTGTCTGGTCGTCATAACTTCGTGGTCAATGTATTTGTTCAGGTATCCGTTTCGTGCTAGGTCTTCCATCTGTTCCCGCAGATCTTTACACCCGTCCGTTGCATGTCCTCTGGAGTTGTGATGTATGCAGTAAGCCTTTTGGTTCCTCTTGTCCGGGGGAAATCTTCTTTGGTCGGGTTCTACTAAGAGGCATTTCCCCTGAATCTCCATGACAATTTGTCCCAGTTGTTTCTTTAGGGGAATGTATGCATCTTCCCCGACCACATGGTTTACTTGGATCGGCGTCCTTCTCTCTTGGTTGTCTCGGTGCAGTGGTTTGAACTCCTTGTGTTTTGGGGGTGGTCTTCTGGATTCTCTTTCTACGCGGCAGGGGGCGCCCTCCCTTGTGGTCCTTTCTCTGATGGTGTTCCCTTTTCGGGATATTTTCTCCTCGTTTTCTAATAAAACGAATTTTCGGGCCACCTCCAGGGCGGTCGCGTAGTCCGGGGTGTCTTGGATCCTTAGGTGGGTCCAGAGCCTCCCGACTTTCAAGGCTTCCTTCAAGCTTTCCAGGGCCTCGGGGGATTCATACCCTCCGACTTCGAGTACCCTATTGTGGTATCTTTCAATAAATATTTTTCAAAGGTTCATCGTCTCCTTGTTTCATAAGTCTTCGTTCTCCAATTGTCTTTCTGGGGACACAAGCCCCCTTGAAGTGTCGTATGAATGACTTTCTGAGTTGTGTGAAGCTGCTGATGCTTCTTGGGGCTAGGCTTCTATACCATAGGATGGCCGGTCCGGCTAGAGTTAAGGGGAACACTTTGCAAATGGCGTCCCCTGTTACCCCTTGTACCTCCATTAGTAGGACGAAGCCTTCGATGTGGGTTTTGGGATCGGTATGGCCTTTGTATGGCGCCATGGTTGGCATGCTGAATATTTTTGGGAATTTTTCTGACCTTATTTATTCTGCGAGGGGGGACTCATCTTTACCGTCCCGGGCATCTCCTATGTCTGTATTGGGGAATACTCCCTATCTGGCTAGCTCCTCCCGTAACCAAGATTTCATGCTGCTGTCTTTGGTTCTATGCCGCCTCTTGCGGTTTCCTCTCTTTCTGTTGTCTTGGGCGTGGTGCTTCTCAGGTCCGGTATCTTCCCGCGCTATTTCGTCATATTCTTTCCCTCTTCTCCTAGTGTTGTGAGGGCTATCATAGGAGGAGTCTGGTGACGATTTGTCATCCTCTTCCTCCCACATTTCCTCAGCTCGGGAATCTTTCTGCACCACCACATATCTTACCCCGTAGAGGCCCCTCCTCCGGGGTCTGTCGTCCTCACTTGTGTCAACAATTCTTTTTCCCTCTAATATTTCGTTCCTTCGTCGGCTAGTCCCGGTCTCGAATTTCCCGTCGTGCGCTCCTTCTATTTTTTCCAAGCGGTCTACTATGGTTTTTAGCAGGGTTTGATTTTCCTCCCTTTCTTTCCTTAGGTTCTCTTCGATCTTCTCCATCCAATCTGCAGCCGAGCTCCCTGATGATTGGTGGTTTCCGCCTTCCGCCATTGTCTCACTACGCGAGTTGCTTTTTGTTGATTCCCCACAAACGGCGCCAACTGTAGACGGTTGATTTTGGTCTCAGGGCAATATGGGAATATCACTCCCGAGGAAATCCTCCTTCAATAGTGAATTTGTTTGGTTATGGGGGACCAAAGGCAAATTTAGCAGAAAACAGATAAATTCACCAATCAACAAGGGGATATAACGTGGTTCGGTGGATTTGGATCCGACCTACGTCCACGGACACAAACAGGATGATATTTTTATTACTCAAACATGCTTTTCCGATCTCTTTTTTATTTTTACAAGTCAGAGCTTGATGATTCTGATCCTGATATTGGTTCTCTTTTTTTATTCCCTCAAACATGCTTTTCCGATCTCTTTTTTGTTTTTACAAGTCAGAGCTTGATGATTCTGATCCTGATATTGGTTCTCTTTTTTTATTCCTTTCTTAAGCATACTCTACCCTCCTATTTATAATAGTGCAGAAAACAGATTCCTTCTTTTACAAGGGTTTCCTAGTTGAAACAATTTCTCTTTCCCATAAGGATTCCTAGTCAAAAACTACCTTTACTTCCTTTATCATACTAGGACATTGACTTACTAGTTTACCCCATGAAAGTATGATAACTTATTATCTTATCTTGTATGGATAGAATGCCTTATCTTCCCGAACATGTATTGCCCTATGCTCGGTTTTCACGAGGTCGGTCTTCATGTGGTCGGTCATAATAGTATTTTGTACTGAGAATGCTGCTGTCGACCTGATAATTGCCCGGTCATCTTGAACTCAAGTGCTCGGTCGTTAACCGTAAAGTTCCCTGCCCATTACTGTTGACTCTTTAGTGGTCGGGTCGGCATTAATAATCTTGACTGAGAAGTGAATTACCTTTTTTACCCCTGTCGTGCTACTTAAATAACATAGTGCCTGAAAACACCATCAACAATTTGAATAACCGTACATTGTTAATAAAACATGCCTAATAGAGGATTATGAAAAGTTTAAGAACTCAATATTGAATCCAAATTCTAAGTTATTTATTACGGGAAATTCAAGGGAACTTTTGAATCATACTCAAATTCCTGTAACCAGTCGACCAAGTTAGCTGTGTAACAAGGCAAAAGTTACATAAATATTCTCAGGAAAAGTAACAATATCTCCGTTAAATTTCTCAAATTTTAAGTTAAAGTTCCTGCATTGTGGCTACATTTCTCAAACTCTTTCAAAGATTGAAATAGAACACATAAATTGAAAAATCCAGAGAAAAACTTACAGCTCCCTTTTCTTCCATCAAGTCTCTATAATCAAAATATTATCATACACACAACCAAAAGAGTTAATGAAAAGATTTTTCATTAATTTATATTACATACATTTTAATAAAGTTTTAGATTTACAGAATAACCAAAGGAAGATCCATTGCTAGCTCTGATATCATTTGTTTTGCCATAGAAACAAGGGACGTTAGACGCCAAATGAATATTGTATAATAATGACAGGGAACTAATTTTTCTGTGAAAAATAGGATTATGATTGCGTAGATCGGGACGTTTCCTAACAGGACCATTATATTTTGCGTTAAAAATCGAAAATGATTAACATTAACAATAGACTTGCACCAACACTGGATTAATCAAATTAAATCAAGCCAAAAACACATATAATAACATACTTGCAATTACCATAATATCTTCAAATGATAGAGATAATTATGAAATTATTGAATTAGTCCAATTAGGTCAAAGTAAATAATCAATGTTATCCAATAACACTTGATTATCTTAGTTGATAATTATAATATCGAATATTATCTTTTATCAAAATTAATCGGCTACCCAAATGCTCAACGAGTATACTTCATATTGAGACTCTCTAAGTTCAGACATGTTCGTCATATAAGCCTAATTAATATGTAAGCAATTCGACCACCTCTGAATTCACGAAGAACATGAACGACCTTTCTGAACTATACAAGTCGAGATCAACACATATGTTTAACAATCCCTCCATCGTAGGCTATCCGAGTTGTTCTTAGGAAACATAGAATACACCGTCAAGTTTCTGAGGCGCACATCTCATGTCGACATGTCCACGATTCTTTACAACTGATGCGATCCACCCTAGGTGATCGGCTTTGGCCAAAGTCTTAATAATCGTGACTTACTCACATGGATACCTAAACCCCTTATGGTACATATACGGGCCGACAGATCATATCTTGATTCGTACTTGATTAACAAGTGCATCGGTCCACACCCAATGAACATCTAGAGGCCAAACCATGACAGGTTTCTGACATATAAGGTATCAAAGTGTGGAGGATCTCACACAAAACCAATGTTATCCTATAGTCAAAGGATCACATATGCTACTTGACTCTAGGAGATTCCTATTGACGGTGGTGTGTACTTCCAACTAGTAGGAATCACATGTGAGTCATTCAGTATTCAGTCAAACCAATACCCACACGTCTATACGAGCTTCCAAAGCTCATGGTCCATTGAGTTAAACCATTAGAACTTCAATTCCAATATACGACATGTGTTAGTCTTCTAGGTTATAGGAATTCGACTGTATTCCAAAGCCAATGACTAGGAATACACACACACACACACACACACACTTTAAGAATAGTTTATAATAGTAATACTTATCCCAATGTCAGACTACCTAGTGTCCAGTATTACTATATGACTATTCTAAGGTCGATGTCATTCTTAGCATATTTATACATCAATCTAATATGCATAATGACAATACCATTAATAAGGTTTGTGATGAGGCCCAGTATAAAGCCCATGATGGACACGGACGGACCACCACCGTGCATGTTCCAAAAGATCCAATCAAGAGGTCTCGAGCTAAGAAGATCCAGGAAGCAATGCATGGATTCATCAGAAGATTATATCTGACTACTCCCGCACCTCTACTACATTGAGTATGGGCTTGAAGCTGGATGAACCCATGACCGGCGTAAACACACACGTATAACGCAAGTGCACGTATCGTTCAAGTAGTATTAAAATATCGATCCCACGAGGACTTAATTCCTACTGTTGTTATTAAATATTGATACTATTATTTTACAAGTATCTAATTATAGGGAGAAGGGAATTGTTTGCTTTTGGTTGGTTGAATGTGGTTTTGCAAAATAAAATAAAAACAGACTCAAAAGAAAATACTAAGGAAAATAAAAGAAAAGACTCAAAGATCTAGGGTCGTGACTCCACATAATATTATTATAAAGATGAATTGATTCTCTATCTATGTGTAATAAATCATTTTGCTAACCTGGAACACGGAAATATGCAAAAGCCTATGTCGATGGTCAGATGCAAATACCCAGTATAACCCAATTGAACCATATGTCTATGTCAACCAAAATTACCTGGATTCATTAAGATCAAGTTCCAATTATGGCTACCCCCGCCCAACAGGTATATGTCTATCATGTAAGGAAATCTATTAAAGGGTTATCTATCCTCAAGGAAGATCGTGGGCTATTGAATCTAAGGCTGAAACTTAAAATCTATATGTCTAGTTCATTTTAAGTTTACCGAATCAATCTTATTAATGGCCAATTAACAAGAAGCATTAAACTTAAAACTCAATAAACAAACTAAAGAATTACCCAATAAATAATTAAATCAATTATTAAGCCTAGTAATATTGTGTTTCATCACTTCCCTAGAATAAAATAAAATGTTGGGGTTAGAGGATCCACATTTAATATTTCTTATCTAGGAATCTCACTTATTATAATATATAAATTATTTTATGTTCTGCTTTCTCAGGAATTAATAATATTAAACATTTAAAACCAGCCATATAGGCGGTAATCCATTTAGTCCAATTACACCAGCCATATAGGCGGTAATTATCTGTCACATAAAGACCAGCCATATAGGCGGTAAAGTAATTTATATTTAGACCGACCATATAGGCGGTAATAAAGTCTGTCATTAATTAATCCGGTTAAATTATAATTTATAAATTATAATTAAGTGAGATTTACCTAGATAATTATATTAAATGTTTCACCTTTTACCCCAGCGGTAAATTAACTACAAAACATAAAGTAAATAAAAAGTAAATAAAATTTTATTACAAAAAGTAAAAGTGCATAATTAAAAATACTAAAAAAAATGCTAAATTAAAATTACAAAAACTAAAACACTCAAGATGCAATCCTTAGAGTCCTTACAAAACTCAAGGAAGACATCCTTTGAATTCTGAAATAGCGCTGAATTTATAGGCGTCAGTAGGGGTCGCGCGTCGCGACGCAAGCCAGCGTTGCGACGCCCGTTTGGTCGACGTGGCACGCTCTGGTTCGTCGATTTCAGATTCTGGATAAGGTGATAAAGCGACACGTGGCAAGGTGGTTGGAGCTCAATTATTGTGACACGTGGCTGCTTCTGATTGGTCGGCTCAGATTCTTATCCGCCACGTGTCAGATAAGGATAAGTCAGTCAATAATTGATGCTGACGTGGCGCTGACATGGCGACACGTTGCAATTTGACTATCGGCACCATAGAATTGCGACACATGGCACACTGTGATTGGTTTATGATGACGTGGCGATGACGTGGCTGTTTGACTCGGTCAACCGGTGATGTGGACGATGACGTGGCTGACAGGTGGAGTGACACGAGGCGACACATGGCGATGGTGACTGTCGGCACCGTAGGATGATGACACATGGCACAGCGCATGTTAGCAGATTGGCTGTGATGGTGACATGTGGCACATCGCACGTTAGCAAAGTCAAACTTTTCTCAGATTCTGGTTTGTGGACCGGCGCACGTTAGCATTGTTCGGCGCATGTTAGGCGTCGCGACGACAAGGGCTTGCGCGTCGCGACGCGGCAAATTACCAAAATACCCTTTTCGTCCAATTTTCACTGTTTTGGCCCAAATCACCTCCAAAGTGTCTTGAAATTTTATTTATCTACAAAATAACACAAAACACATCAAAATATTCATAAAACTCAAGAAACTATACAAAATATTAGGTTAAATGAGTGGGAAATAGTGATATAATTATCACTCATCACACCCCCAAACCTAACATTTTGCTAGTCCTCGAGCAAAACACAGAATAAAATAACATAATAAAATTTAACTATGCCACTTTCGTAGGGATCACAGTTGCATTTAGCGTATGCAACAAGCCTTTAAACCCCTAGGTGTCCCTAGTGGACGAGTTGTAGTCTCGTGAGGGTTTACAGCAATGATACCCACAAACATTTTATAAAAGTAAAAAGGTAGTGAAACTAAAGAAGTTAGTGACTAATCATGTGAAATTTCTACTCCAAGTTACTAGTTGTTTTGTTTCTTTCTAAATTACTGAATAAGTAAATTCTCCGATTATTTTTACCATTCTCCATATACACAACCAACAAAATATTAATCAACTCATTTTTGCCCACAATAGTCATAAGTGCAGTGGATAAGAGAGTAATATTGTTGTCCTAAAGTTTTATCAGAATTCACATCTTTTTGCAGCAATTGAATAAATTTTCTGATTTTTCTGATTTTTTCTTTGATTTTTTATTTTATTTTTTATTTATATACAATATCTTCCATCTATGTAGCGAGTGTTGGGTCGGTGACTCCCAAACCAGTTGGATTTAGGGCACCAGGTGTTAAGACACCCCTACGGACTTAATTACTCAGACTTCAGATATATATATTTTTGCAGCATCTTTGATCCATGTAACGAGCTTTGGGCCAGTGACTCCCAAACTAGTTGGTTTTAGGGCACTAGGTGTTAAAACACCCTTACAGACTTAATAACTCGGATCTCAGATTTTTTTTTTACTCCATCACTTTTTGAGATGCTTCCTCCAATTAAACTAGAGCACTTAATATTACAAACTTTTCAATTTTAGCTTATGTCCGTATGTTACTATGCATATTGATAATACCTGCTAACTGAGCATATGAAAATCCATTTTAGTCAGTGTTAAGGAGAATTTACAAATTAAATAATTTAAAAGGAAATAAACAAAAATTAACTTGTTTCGAAAATGGTTTGAGATACGTCTCAGGAGTGGAAACTCCCTACTCAGCTATCTTTTACCAATTTCACATTTTTAGTCAAAATAAAAACACAAAATATTTTTTTAATTTTTGAAAATTTTTAATTTTTCGAAAAATTTTGGACTAAAAATAAAAACAACACACCACTAAAAACAATATACTAATCAACTAATTCTCTCCCTCAAACCTAAATGAGACATTGTCCCCAATGTCTTAAACAGTAGAAGAAGAGTTTTAGAAGATAATACATGGTTAGCTGAAATTCTAGGAAATTAAAGGTTAAGATCCAGATTAATCTGACGCCTCTTACCACGATCGTCATCGGACCAATTTATCTTTGAAAGGATATGGTCAACTTGTGGTTCATAGGCTAAGAGTTGGTCTATTAGATCTGGAGCAGTTCTGGCAGTAAAGAGGAGTTCTTTCATAGGTTTTGACACGAACCCATTTCTCCAAGCATCATCAAGAAACACACAAAGAAAATCATAAATTCCATCAACGTTGTACAGTCCAAGCGGTTTCTGGTGTATGTTCAGGTTCGCCCAAGATAGCACTATAAAAATTTCCTCCAATGTGCCCAAGCCACCTGGCAAAGCAATAAAAGATCAGCACGGTTAATCATTTCTACCAGTCGTTCAGACATACCTGGCACAATCAGTTCCTCTCCGTTTGATGGTTCAATAAGATTTGCTTCTGCCAAGGGTTTTGGGATGATTCCAAAACATGACTGCCTCCTTCTTGTACGGCCTTTGAAACGATCCCCATAAGTCCAAGATTGCCTCCGCCATATACTAAGTGCATATTTCTTGCAGCTAAGACTCGACCCAATTCTTATGCTGCTTCTACGTATTGTGGTTAGTACCAACACTACTACCGCAAAACACACAGATGTTTTCAACTCGTCTTCTTGAAGTGGCTTCCATGTTTTACTCTGGATGTCTTCAAAAGTGTAATGATGAGTTGAATTTATAATACCTGAAAAGGGTGTGTAAAAATAGCACAAGTATCTTCCAGAGGATGTTTGTTTGCTAAACAACAAAAGAAATCGTGAAAGGTCAAAAAGTCTGGATCCTGTTTATGAAAATAAAGATAATTACAACAGAAAAGCAAATCAAAGCAATAATTAAGGCAACGGCATTGTGTACGCAATACGCCACTAGCTTAGTATAAATTCATTAGGATGCGTCTCAAGAATCCATTCCTTACTCAGCCATTGCTAATGAATTGTCTCTTATCTTTGCCAAACACCATTCCTTCTGTCTTATGCTTTGGTTGAGTTTTTCCCTACAAAAATAACACACAAAGTTAAAAACTCTACAACATGTATACACAAAATTTAAAAATATAAATTACAACAAAGTGTATGGGTTGCCTCCCTGCTAGCGCTAAATTTTTCGTCTTCAGCCAGACGTGACTGAAATCTATCTGTCAAGGAGGTTTCAGCGTCGTTTTGGACGTCCGATTAACGATAATCCCGTGAGCGTTTCTTTTGAAGGGTCTTTTTCAACGGTAAAGTGGCAAAAAATATTTTGTCCCATTCAGTGCTTGTGCCACCTTTTTAACCTTTGTTGCTCCAGTGGTTCCTGAAAAGAAAGAAAGAAAATCAGGAGGTCTCGTATGGTGCTTGACTCGGAATGGGAGTTCCATTCTGTCAAACTTCTGGGCGATATGTTAATTTGTACTCCCCAAAACAGTGATGTTTCGTCTGAATGCTCTGGATCTTCAATAAGTTCAAACATTTGCTCCTCCATTTGCTCTGTTTCTTGCTCCACATTTTCTTCACAGATGAATTTTAAAATTTCCGTATTCAACTCTTCATCTGTCATCTGTGAAAAACATGCTCCATAAGTGTCAACCTGAGGATGTAAAGATGTTTCTGACATTAAGTCTTCATCATCTGATACGACTGGAATGGATGGTTCATGTAGATCTTCATCAAACATCATGGTAAAGCATGCTCCAAGATCTTCATTTTGAGGGTTGAAAGTTTGATCCTCCGTTGTTGGTGCAGTTGGTACAAATAGATCGGCTTCATCCTCGTCAGAATCTGAATAATAAAATTCAAATAGAGACTTCGCTGGTTTGGGCTCCTGAACTGATACCTCTGGTTGTTGATACTGCTCAGCCTCCTCATCTGTTATGATGTCATGATGAATCTCAGGATATTCGAAGGCTTCATCAGTGTCATCTGAAAATGGTCATTGAGGTATGTAGCTGCTAGTTTTCTGTTAATTGTCCCACTTGATCTGTCATCCTCTGAATAGATGCTGATTGTCTCTGAATACTTTCGAGTTGATTCTGGAATGTTTCAAGCATTGTATCCAACTTTTCATCTCGTTCTTGAACAATCTTTGAGCATGTCAATCATCTGATCTTCTTCTGATTGTTCTGATTGTTGATGAAGATCATTGTAGGTGGGTGGTGGATAGATGGAAAATGTGTTCTGTGAAATGTGATGACTTCGTCATACCATGAAGGATCTTGATAGCTCTGCCACCCTGGATGTAGTTGTATTCGCAATAATCTCTAGGGTGGTTACCATTACATATGTCACATCTCCCCATTGCGTCTTGTTGAGCAAATGTGGTATTGTTTGGTTCTGGCATCCAGTGATAATTGTTGGGCTGGACAACAGCCTCAGAAAATCGGACTATTGCTCCCAGATTTGGGGTGTATCTTCTAGTAAAGCTCGCGTATCTTTCAATCTCCCAATAATGTTCCATTTTTCAATCACCTGAAAACAAAAGAAAGAAATAAAAATTACAGATATAAATAAAGAAAATTAGATACAAGTAAATTAGATAGCTTCAAAATTAATAACTCAAGAAAAATAAATCTCCGGCAAAGGCGCCAAAAACTTGACCGGCGTAAACACACACGTATAACGCAAGCGCACGTATCGTTCAAGTAGTATAAAAATATCGATCCCACAAGGACTTAATTCCTACTGTTGTTATTAATTATTGATACTATTATTTTACAAGTATCTAATTATAGGGAGAAGGGAATTGTTTGCTTTTGGTTGGTTGAATGTGGTTTTGCAAAATAAAATAAAAACAGACTCAAAAGAAAATACTAAGGAAAATAAAAGAAAAGATTCAAAGATCTAGGGTCGTGACTCCACATAATATTATTATAAAGATGAATTGATTCTCTATCTATGTGTAATAAATCAGTTTGCTAACCTGGAACACGAAAATATGCAAAAGCCTATGTCGATGGTCAGACGCAAATACCCAGTATAACCCAATTGAACCATATGTCTATGTCAACCAAAATTACCTGGATTCATTAAGATAAGTCCAATTATCCTAATATGGCTACCCCCGCCCAACAGGTATATGTCTATCTTGTAAGGAAATCTATTAAAGGGTTATCATATCCTCAAGAAGATCGTGGGCTATTGAATCTAAGGTTTGAAACTTAAAATCCCTATGTCTAGTTCATTTTAAGTTTAAACCGAATCAATCTTATTAATGGCCAATTAACAAGAAGCATTAAACTTAAAACTCAATAAATAAACTAAAGAAGAATTACCCAATAAATAATTAAAATCAATTATTAAGCCTAGTAATATTGTGTTTCAATCACTTCCCTAGAATAAAATAAAATGCTGGGGTTAGAGGATCCACATTTAATATTTTTCTTATCTAGGAATCTCCACTTATTATAATATATAAATTATTTTATGTTCTGCTTTCTCAGGAATTAAAATATTAAACTTTAAAAAATAAACCAGCCATATAGGCGGTAATCCATTTAGTCCAATTACACCAGCCATATAGGCGGTAATTATCTGTCACATAGAGACCAGCCATATAGACGGCAAAGTAATTTATATTTAGACCGACATATAGGCGGTAATAAAGTCTGCCATTAATTAATCCGGTTAAATTATAATTTATAAAATATTAAGTGAGATTTACCTAGATAATTATATTAAATGTTTCAACTTTCACCCCAGCGGTAAATTAACTACAAAACATAAAGTAAATAAAAAGTAAATAAAATTTTATTACAAAAAGTAAAAGTGCATAATTAAAAATACTAAAAAAAAATGCTAAATTAAAATTACAAAAACTAAAACACTCAAGATGCAATCCTTAGTCCTTACAAAACTCAAGGAAGGCATCCTTTGAATTCTGAAATCGCGCTGAATTTATAGGAGTCAGTAGGGGTCGCACGTCGCGACGCCAAGCCAACGTCGTGATGCCCGTTTGGTCGACATGGCACGCTCTGGTTCGTCGGTTTCAGATTCTGGATAAGGTGATAAGGCGACACGTGGCAAGGTGTTTGGAGCTCAATTATTGTGACACGTGGCTGCTTCTGATTGGTCGGCTCAGATTCTTATCCGCCACGTGTCAGATAAGGATAAGTCAGTCAATAATTGATGCTGGCGTGGCGCTGACGTGGCGACACGTGGCAATTTGACTATCGGCACCATAGAATTGCGACACATGGCACTCTGTGATTGGTTGATGATGACATGGCGATGACGTGGCTGTTTGACTCGGTCAACCGGTGATGTTGACGATGACGTGGCTGACAGGTGGAGTGACACGAGGTGACACGTGGCGATGGTGACTGTCGGCACCATAAGATGATGACATGTGGCACATCGCATGTTAGCAGATCGGCTGTGATGGTGACATGTGGCACAACGCACGTTAGCAAAGTCAAACTTTTCTCAGATTCTTGTTTGTGGACCCGGCGCACGATAGCACTGTTCGGCGCATGTTAGGTGTCGTGACGCCAAGGCTTGCGCGTCGCGACCCGGCAAATTACCAAAATACATTTTTCGTCCAATTTTCACTGTTTTGGCCCAAATCACCTACAGAGTATCCTGAAACTTTATTTATCTACAAAATAACACAAAACACATCAAAATATTCACAAAACTCAAGAAACTATACAAAATATTATGTTAAATGAGTGGGAAATAGTGATATAATTACCACTCATCAACCCATGATGGTGAACCTTATTCAGGCCGTGGAGCAACGAGATACTTATGCCTATTTTATTATAATTATTTGATAATTATAATTATTTTATTTAGGGCTTGACATTTATTTTAATTCGGCTCTTTATTTATGTTTGAGCGTATTACTTTAGATTATTATTTTATGTTTGGGAATTAGGTTAAGTGTGCAAGGGTTTGGACGTGGGGATAACTTAGGTTGGTTTTAGGATACATGCATGTTGGTGTGTGGGTAGTTTCGTCTTTTGTCTTTTTTGGGTTAGAGTTTTTGGTTGAAGCCTCTTTATATAAGGCTAACTTTTGGTTATGTTTTCATTAACTCTTCCTCAATAAAATTATATCAATTTCGTGAACTTTGATAAATCCTCAATTTGTTCTCACTCGTTTTGGCTTATCAAAGGTCTGTTAATCCTTTGTGGCACCCTATTAGCACTCTAGGTTTTTGTTTCTTGTTCTTCAGAGGTTTAGAGTTAATATTCGAACTGTCTTGACTTTATTGGGATCGGTTTCAGTCTTGTGTGGGTTTATTTGGCTTGTTTCATGAAAGTTCTCATCAGTTGGTATCAGAAGCAAAGATTCCATGGTCAGTTCACATATCTGTTCTGTTTTTGTTAATTAAATTGTCGCGTTTGTTCTTATTTTTCTATTCTACGTTTTTTTTCTTTCCTGCGATTTTCTTATTTTTCATTACCTTCTGCGTATTTTTATTTGTTGTTTTTTCCTGTGTTTTCTGTATTGTTTTGTGTTCTGTTTGCATTTGTGTGTCTTTTTTGCTCTCGATATTGCGCATTTTTTTCCCTGGCTGTGATTTTTCCTGGCTGCGTTTGTATGATTCGCATAACCTAGGGTTCTAAAGCCTTAGACTCTTTGCCAAGCAGTAGGTAAACTTGGTGAAATTTTAGAACTAATCAAAATCAAGTCAATTCCACAACACCAAACGTTTTAGAAGGTTCGAGGGACAGAAAAAAAAGTTTAAAGTTTTAAAATTTTACATATGTGCAATTTTTTCCTAACATTCGTATTGTCGAGACGAGGTGATTGAAGTAATTTAGTTGTGCGTGTTTTAAAATTCCAAATTTCGAGTGCAATTGTTTACCTGCTATCATATTTGCCGCAATCGATAGTGTGCTTGTTTTCCTCTTCAATTCACATTTAACTAGCTTTCTTTATTAATTCTCGTAGATCGTTGTCAGCATCTTGTTTCCCTTCTGCTTGTGTCTACCTATCTGTTATACTTGTGATTGAGCTGAATAGTGCTATTTGGGACAAAAATAAGGGTTTCGGCCATACTGGGCTTAAATCCTTTGAGAACTCATCCGAGGACAATAGAGGTAAAAGGAAAGTGTGGGTGAGCTTAACTTCGGGTAAAAGCCATTTGAGTGACAAACACGAGGGAATTGTGAGGATTTTGTTTTGCTTTGCTTTAATTATTTTTATTACTAACGTTTGTTGCAGTTGCAGAGATTAAAAAATGAGGAAAATATATAATTAAAATATTAAGCATGTCCAGAGAAGGCGTAACTACGAGTCAAATTGCTAATTCTCCACATGAGCTCGAATTGAGGGATGTGGCAAATACTGTGACAATGCTTCAACAAGAGTTTGCGCAGGTATTAGAGTTGATGTAAGATGTTCGAGATGAGGTGCAAGCGATGAGACACAATACTCCACAGGGAAATAGGCCACCACGAACGATTAGAACTAATGAGGCAGGGCCCGTACCCCCTAGGCCTAGTGGGTGACATATTGTACCCATGGATGAGATGGAGGCCAAGAATGAATTTGATTATGATGAGGAGTTTGATAGAGTATCAGAGGTGGATATGGGTGGATTTCGGCCTAAACGAGGTAGGAATGAAATGTTGTTTATGAGAAGTCATGAGAATGAGGAAGATGGTGACTTGGGTAAAATCAAGATGGATATTCCTTCCTTCTAAGGCAAGAGTGATCTTGATTCTTATCTAGAGTGGGAACATAAACTAGAGCTTTTTTTTACTGTCATAACTATTCAGAGCTTAATAAGGTGAAGTTGGTGGTTATTGAATTTATCGATTATGCACTTGTTTGGTGGGACCAAATGATGACAAACATTATGAGGAATATGGAGCGCCCGATCACTATATGGGCAAAATTGAAAACAGTTATGAGGAAGCGGTTTTTACCGAGCCACCACTACTGAGATCTCTATCATAAATTTCAGAATCTTACATAAGGGTTTCGGAGTGTCGAAGACTACCACAATGAGATGGAAATTGCCGTGATTCATGCAAATGTCGAGGAAGACCGAGAGGCCACTATGGCACGGTTTCTAAATGGGATGAATAGAGAGATTGCAAATGTAGTGGAATTACAACATTATATGGAGTTAGAGGACATGGTGCATATGGCAATGAAAGTGGAGCGCCAACTGAAGCGAAAAACTGCATTAAGGGGTAATTCGGGTCCAAACAATACATGGAAGCCAAAATGGGGAGATAATGACAGGGATGGCACCACATCTAGGTTTAGATCAGATGGCCCAAAACCAAAGGAAGACTTCACCACCAAACCTAAACTAAAAATCGATACTCCACCAAATAGGAGTCGTGACCTTAAATGTTTCAAATGTTTGGGGAGTGGTCATATAGCTTCACAGTGCCCTAATAAAAGAGCCATGTATTTGGGGGTGATGGTGAGGTAATTTCAGACGGTAAGGATGTTGCGGAGGAGATGCCTGATTTGGAGGTCGCCACTGATGAAGAATGGATTGAGTATGCAGCCAAGGGGGAGTCCATTGTGACCCGACGTGCTTTAAGTACCCAGGCCAAGGTTGATGATGATATGGCTCAACAGCGAGAGAACATATTCCATATTAGATGCCTAGTCTAGAACAAGGTATGCATTATGATTATCGATGGGGGCAGTTGTACTAATGTAGTTAGCACAATACTTGTTGAGAAACTAGGTTTGACTTTGCTTAGACATATTAAGCCTTATCGTTTGCATTGGTTAAATAACAGTGGTAAGGTTAAAGTCAATAAGCAGGTCTTGGTTAGTTTTACAATTGGTAAATACAATGATGATGTGTTATGTGATGTAGTCCCCATGCAAACTGGGGATTTGTTACTAGGGCATCATTGGCAGTTTGACATGAGAGTGATGCATGATGGGTTTCGAAACAGGTATTGTTTTGAGCAAGATGGAAGAAAAGTTACACTTGTTTCGTTAACACCACATGAAGTTTTTGAAGACCAAATGAAGCTACAAGCTTCTACAGATAAAACACCCACGGGCGATATCGAGAATGTGAGTCGAGGGGGTGATGTTGACCGTTCTAGGGGATTAGGCGAGAGATATATTGAGCTTGCACAAAATAAAGAGAGTGTGTGTAGAATGAAAAATAGTTTCTTTACTAAAAATGGGGAATTAAAGAGAGAGTATGCATAGAATAAAGTTATGATCCTCCTTTTGTATAGAGAAACTCTTCTGAGTTCTGATGAAAAACTCCCTAACACTATCTTGCATAATGTGTTTACTTTTTTATTGCAGGATTATGATGATGTGTTTGCATAGGAGATACCTCATGGTTTACCACCACTTTAAGGTATTGAACATTAGATCGACTTCATCCCATAGGCGGTCATTCCCAATCGAACAGCCTACCGTAGTAACCCTGTAACATCCCCGATTCGGGAGATGTTACCGGTATTGGATAGACCGCACTAACCCAATAAGCCTCTGACTCTCTAATCATAAACAGATACTAATATTATTTTCTTTATAAATATGGGACCGTAGCCCAAGTAAAACATGACATACAAACTCAACATATGTAAATGAAAACTTAATAATACACTTTAACAATGACTGTCTCAAAACTCAAGACTACTACATAACTTTTATTTGACTCTGACTGGACTCTCTCACCCTCTCTGTGACTTGAACTGGTGGACTCCATACCTAAGTGACTGCAACAGTATCTATCTTCCCGAGCTCGTCCTCCGAGAACACCTGTAAAACCAAAAAACTGGGGGGGGTTAGACCGTTGTACGATCTAAGTGAGTGGACGAAAAATTGAAATACTAATATAAAAACATTTGGTTCTGAAATCTCATTTCAGAAATAACTTTGTATAAAAATCTTTTTCTGAAAACCTTATCTGAAATCTCCCTGAAATCTGCTTTCTGAAAATCGTTTCTAAAATCTGATCTTTGAAAACTATTTTCTGGAAATCTGATATCTGGAAACTCTTTTTCTGAAAATTTGATATCAGAAAACTGGTCTATATCTGAAAAACTTGACGTATGGGGGCGTTACGTATCGCCGTCCCCCAAAATATGCCACTCTTGTCCATGAAACTGGTGGTCTTGGGGCGTTACGTATTGCTGTCTCGCAAGCCACAGAACTAGAACTAGGGGTGCAGATCTATGCTACCCTCTAAGCTCTGAAACTATGATCTAAGGGTATATGTCATCCCTAGTCCTGAACTAGGATACTGGAGAGGTAGTGCCCTGCATAAAAGTATCCCAGACATACTATGTATATAAGACCCCAACACTCTTCCCACTACAGTCACTGACTCCCTAGACTATGCTCTGATACCATCTTGTAACATCTCCGATTCGAGAGATGTTATCGGTATTGGATAGACCGCACCAACCCCATAAGCCTCTGACTCTCTAATCATGAACAATACTAATATTCTTTTCTTTATAAATATAGGACAGTAGCCCAAGCAAAACATAACATACAAACTCAACATATGTAAATGAAAACTTAATAATACACTTTAACAATGACTGTCTCAAAACTCAAGACTACTACATAACTTTTATTTGTCATCCCTAGTCGTGAACTAGGATCTGGGGGCGTTACGTATTGCCGTCCCCTCAGTCCTCTACATGTGCACATGTTCTCTATCCGTCAATTCCATATCTGGATAAAGTTACATACTGAGGTGGGTTTTTCCCTCATGCCTCGAAAAACATAAAACATTTTCTGAAAATGTTTCTTTCTCAATATAAAACTCAAATCATAATTTTTTATGAAATGAATGTAATAATAAAAGAATCTACGCCCTAAAGCGTGAAAGTAAGTCTGATATAGAAATAACAAAACGAAAGTTAATTTTTAAAAGGTAGTGTCCACTCAGAGTATTGGAGTTCCGCTAGTCTTTCTTCACTTCGTTGAAGAACTTGTGGTTCCTACAATGATCTGTCACCGATAATTTTGATTAGAGGAATGGACTAAGAATATATATCAGAATCAACCTAAATTTGCCTATTCAAGTAAGGGCTATCACTTTGAGGCATATCATACTCATATCATGATATAATATATACGTACGAGTTGATATGAGACTCTTAAGGTGGTTTCTAACATGCTGGGGTGGAACTGGAGTGGAATAAAAAATAACTTGGAAAGATTTTGGTTAGCGCGTCGTGATGCGACGCAAACGTTCCAGAGACGGCTCTAAATTTCCTTCTACGCGTCGCGACGCGAAACCCTTTTACGTCGCGACGCGAACCTGATTTTCCAGGTTCTGCATTTGCTTCCTCAAACCAATTTTTCTTAAATGCATTCCCACAACTCCTATATCACTTTTATTGCAACAAGCATTCCATTAGGCCTCAAATAACATCCATAACATAATCAATATCTCACTCAATATTAACCTATATAATTTCTATCGACTTCACTTAATCTTTTCCCAAAATTGCACAAGTTAGGGTTTTTTTCCCCTAATCACCATTTATAGCACAACAAACACTCATCCATAATCACATCCAAGTAAATCATCCTACTATAATCATCAAAACTTAAAAACTCAAAATATAACAATTTGCGTTAAGTTTCATTACCTTCATTTATTGGATTCTTCTTCTTCATCTTCCTAACTTGTCCATGGTTGCCAAACCCCTTTTTCTTGTTTCTTCTTTATTCTTTCTTTCTTCTGTTCTTCTTTTCTTCTTTCCATTTTCTTCTTTTCTTCTTCCATTTTCTTCTCTTCTTCTTATTCTTCCTCATCTTCCTTCTCACGTTTTCTTTTTCCTTTCTTCTTCTCATTTTGTGAATTTGGTGAATAGTACACCTTTATATAGTATGAGTCATTTGATATTTGGAAGGTTGGAGGAGAAAGTTGAGAGAAAAGTGTAGATTTAGAATTTGGAGAAAGTTTGAGATTCTTCCATTTGGGCCCGAAATTACTATTCATCCGAAGTTTTAACTTACGTTTCTGACCTATTTCTGGTCCGATTTTGGAAACAAGTTCAACGCAGAAGTTGTAGATCTCGATCTCAACTTCCAATGATATAAAATTCATAAAAATATGAGTTCTAATGAGAAAGTTATGGCCCAAATACTATGGGCTATCCGTAGTGGTACATTGTAACATCTAATATCGGATTCTCGAAGAATCTACCGATAGTCATCTCACGAGAGCATATGTTTCCAAACATTGTTTACATTTCGTCACACTCGTCTCACAGTGAAACAGTAGTTAAAATCCTCTGTTGTACAAATTATCCTCCCCTTAAATAAGATTCATCCTCGAATCCTTTCTGGGGTCTAACTAGCGGGTTTGTCTTGGTTCGAGAATATCCTGTAATTCTGCTACACTTATCTTCTTTACCTTCCTTTCTGCTGCCGATATACTTATTTTCCTTCTGGGTTTAAAACTTTTGGAAAACTCTTGTCATACTAAAACTATATTTACGTGTCAAGGAAATTTTATTTCTAAACCTTTAACTATATTCGACCTTCTTTATTTCAACAATCCACATGAATTATCGATTCCAAAATTTTACTATGTTTGTGACCTACCACCCAGCTTATCTTAGTCCTATTTTGATTTGAAACCTCAATACTTCCTTCATTACGTAACCACTTAATGACTTTATAAGATATATTTTTCTACACATCTTCTTGGCTCCAATTCTTAGCTGACTATTTGATCTTTCTCTTTTCTCCTTACTAATCCCCCGTTTACTTGTGAGCTTCTCTCTTCGAGTTTTCAAATATATATCTATTTATGGGTTTAAGACTTCTTAACTCATAATTAATATTTCCATGTACTCTTACTGTTAATCAACGGCTCCCATACTTAGAACATTTCTTCAAGGTAGTTTCCTTGGTAATACTCCTCGTAAGTCTATTCTTGTGCATTTTATGCTAGAACTGTGTACTTTTCTGCACTTTTGATTCCTATGCTGGTACAAGCACAGTTACTATATGTTATGCTTACTATTCCTTAGTACTATTGTAAATCTGTCTTATCATTATACACCTCTGTTATTGTTTTTCCGGTATCTGAATTATTACTAGCCTTTCTCTTGATGTCTTTGCCTCCTATCCGGCTTTATCCTATAATTGAACTCTTGTGATCTATGCTTCTATCTTTTTATTTACAGGGGTATCAACTTCTACAATTCTCTGATTATGTCTATGGCTATCTCTTTTGTCTTCCATAAATGCTTGACTAGAACTTTCTCTCTTAATCATCTCTTATAGACTATCTTTCTTTTAAATATTTTTATCTTTTCTCTTACTCTGTTCTATTTTGGGAACTTGTCTGGCCTATGCCTCTGCTTTCTTATTTGAAGGATTTCATCTCTCATATGTCTCTGTTCATGTTTAAAGTTGTTCTTTTACATCATCGTCACTGTTTAATTAGTATTTTCTCTCTTCATCATTTCATCTAGATAACTTTTCTTATAGATCCCTCACTTAAACTATTTCCTCTTTTATTATGTTCTCGTATTATATCTAAAGGTTTTCTGTTCCAATCTCTTTCAACCACGCATTCTCTTGATTCTATGATTGTCTTGAGACAAACTTCGAAGTCTATCTTCGTTGTTACTGTTTAACGAGGGTTGGGAGGGCAGGAACTTATCTTGAGGCTTTTCTATTCATGGTGATCTAGTGGCACATATTCATTATCTATGAGTCTATGACTCTCGTGCATACATGTCTAGTGTCTTTTCCTACACCAAGGCACTGCTACTAAAACTGTCTGGTTTGCTTTTACCAACTTTTCTCCTGATCATCTTCAACAATCGATCTTTCCACCTCTTCTGTGAAATCCTTCTAGAGCCATACTCTCTAACAACTTCTTATTATTACCTATGTACTTATTCATGTTCAGTCTCTATCGTTTAACCCTCTGAATTCATTATTTTCCTCCTCTGAGTGCTGTTGTACTCTTTTTGCTATTCTTCCTTAAGAAACTTGCTCTGCTACGAAGGTTTCTTCCTTGTCTTAGTTCCTTAAACTCCTTACTCCTATAAGTTCCTAAAATTCCATCTATTTCGATTACTTAGGACATCTCTTACTAAATCTTTGGTTCAGGTGCTACTCTTTACACAGTTCTTTTACTCAATACCATGAAATTCTTTATAAGTTGTTCACTATATTCCTAAGAATTGCTCTCTCTGGTTTCTTCGTACTTCTAAGTCGTTACTTCTTTAAGGGTTATTTGATTCAATGGAGGTTTCCAAACTTAGCTCAACTTATTGTAGCTTCGAACCATCTCATCTCATGCTTCTTATCTATGTTTCATTGGATTCATCAACTTGGCTGTCGAGTCATCTCGTGATTCGTCTAATTTGTCAATTGCTCTTCTTTACTGATTCTTTTCATTACTAGGCTCTAAGTTGAGGGGTGAGTATATTCATTCCATAGGGATCTTGTGGTACGTATTCTATTTAACACCTAAGCTCGGTGATGATCTGGTCAACTACTTTATATCTTAGGCCACACAACTATCATCAATTCTATATACTACTATCTTCTTGTTATGTTAACTTTTTTGCCTAAATGTTCTGAATTTCTTTGTTACTTTTCGCATTCCTCCTAATTACTTCCGTATTCTAACTTTTGGTTCTGAGTTAGAAATGGCTACATGCTCACATATCTGGTTAAGTGTCTAATTCATGCCTTGGGATTTCTTTCTTTTATTACTCACTCGAAGGTCTTATTTTCATTGATGCTTCCAAGCTACATTACCTATGCTACTATACATTCTGAATTTTCTTACCACTTCTGTTTTCTTTCTTTCTATTTTCATATTTATCTCTTGCCTCTACAGCATACTACAAGGGCTAGTGGTGGTTCGTTCTTCTGTCTACTTCCAAAATTTCTGCTCCTGCTATAAATCACAACTATGACAATCTATTCTACTAACCATACTGGTACTCTTGTCATTTCCTAAATATCTCTAACCTCTCGGGTCTATTTTTATATTCTTATACGGATTTCTATAGACTCGGGCTTATCTGTGCGTTCTACGGCATTTGGTCTATCTTGTGGACTCCTACTAGTCTTGCAATCCTTCTGCTGACATGTCTAAATCTTTGGGTTATTCAAAGTTCTCTTCTTCATACCTTCTGAGACTTCCTGAATTCCTTTCTAGGTTATCTATCATCCATGGTTTCCTGTTCCCACTCTTAGAGTAAACTTCCATCGAGCTCTCTTACTGTTATTATATCTATGTTGGTAGGGACTAGGGCAAACATTTTATGCCTCGATGAGTTTCGGTATCCTCATTTCGGTACTCTCTATGTCCTGATAGAGTCTATTTCTCATGTAAGATAGGTATGAGCTAGCCTCCATCAAGACAGCTTCCTTAACTGGCATTACGAGGGTGGGGATCTGGGTAGGTCGGGGTCTTATTTATTGGATTCCTTAATTAGGTCAACTAATCATTTTTCTGACGTCATTTATCTTATTTGCATGCGGTCCTGGGTTTGGGGAATCTAGAATCTCTGCCTTGTCACGACATCTCCCATCTATTAGAAGCCTCTGTGATTGTTTCTAATTTCTTGCTTCTTCTGCCTTATGGCTATCTTTGGTCATTCGGGGAACTCGTTATCTATATAAGGCACTTAAGGATCTTAAATCTATTTGAAAGGAATTTCTAAGGAGGGAAGGAATCTTACGTCTATTAGGCACTTTAATACCTACTCGGGCTCTTTATACTCTCTTTACTACTATAGATTCTGGTATTTCTTTATTGATATGATTATGTATCTCTACCTCTTCTTACATCTAGTTGCTTTAGCATCCTTACATCTTTCCTTACTACTATAGGTTCTAATACATCATTACTTATTTATTTCTGCTTCTTTATCTTTTACTAACTCTGATTGAGTGAACCTCTACTACATGTTCTTTTGATCATCTATCTATCCCTTCATACTTTTCTTTCTGGCTTTCTCTTCCTACTTTTCTGAATATGTATCCTTTGAACTTTACTATTTCTCATTGTCTCCTTACTTTTCTTATATTTAGCTGGTTAACTAACTATGCATACTTCCTTACTTCTCATAGTTTTTTCTTCCCACTCTCTGGGTAACTTTTCTTAGAATCTCACTGTCTTGTTTCATATCTCGTTTGTACTTCTGGTAGTAGGTCAGAATAACTTCAGGAAAATTCTTAACGTGGATCTAGAGTATAGTTGTTCTCGTAAGGAATACTATTCGAATAATCTGGGAAAGCTTACTAAAATGTCTATGGATCTTGAAGACGTACTCGAGGATCGGATACTGGAGAGGTAGTGCCTTGCATAAAAGTATCCCGGACATACTATCTATACAAGACCCCAGCACTCTTCCCACTGCAGTCACTGACTCCCTAGACCATGCTCTGATACCATCTTTGTAACATCCCCGATTCGGGAGATGTTACCGGCAGGGGATAGACCGCACTAACCCCATAAGCCTCTGACTCTCTAATCATGAACATATACTAATATTATTTTCTTTATAAATATGGGACAGTAGCCCAAGCAAAACATAACATACAAACTCAACATATGTAAATGAAAACTTAATAATACACTTTAACAATGACTGTCTCAAAACTCAAGACTACTACATAACTTTTATCTGTCATCCCTAGTCCTGAACTAGGATCTGGGGGCGTTACGTATCATCATCCCCTCAATCCTCTACATGTGCACATGTTCTCTATCCGTCAATTCTATATCTGGATAAAATTATATACACTGAGGTGGGTTTTTCCCCCATGCCTCGAAAAACATAAAATATTTTCTGAAAACGTTTCTTTCTCAATATAAAACTCAAATCATAAATTTTATGAAATGACTGTAATAATAAAAGAATCTATGCCCTAAAGCGTGAAAGTAAGTCTAATATAGAAATAACAAAACGAAAGTTAATTTTTAAAAGGTAGTGTCCACTCACAGTTTTGGAGTTCCGCTAGTCTTTCTTCACTTCGCTGAAGAACTTGTGGTTCATGCGATGATCTGTCACCGATAATTTTGATTAGAGGAATGGACTAAGAATATATATCAGAATCAACCTAAATTTACCTATTCAAGTAAGGGCTATCACTTTGAGGCATATCATACTCATATCATGATATAATATATACGTACGAGTTGATATGAGACTCTTAAGGTGGTTTCTAACATGCTGGGGTGGAACTGGAATGGATTAAAAACTAACTTGGACCCAAATGCATTCCCATAACTCCTATATCACTTTTATTGCAACAAGCAATCCATTAGGCCTCAAATAACATCAATAACATAATCAATATCTCACTCAACATTAATTGTTATCCTTTCTATTGACTTCACTTAATCTTTTCCCAAAATTACACAAGTTGGGGTTTTTTCCCCCAATCACCATTGATAGCACAAAAAACACTCATCTATAATCACATCCAAGTAAATCATCCTACTATAATCATCAAAACTTAAGAACTCAAAATATAACAATTTGGGTTAAGTTTCATTACCTTCATTTATTGGATTCTTCTTCATCTTCCTAACTTGTCCATGGTTGCCAAACCCTTTTTTTTTGTTTCTTGTTTCTTGTTTCTTGTTTTTTTTTCTTCTTTCCATTTTCTTCTTTTTCTTATCTTCTTCTTCTTTTTCCTCAACTTTCTTCTCATGTTTTCTTCTTTCATTTCTTCTTCTCATTTTGTGAATTTAGTGAATAGTACACCCTTTATATAGTAGGATTCATTTGATATTTGAAAGGTTGGAGAAAAGTGTAGAATTTTGGAGAAAGTTTGAGATTCTTCCATTTGGGCCCGAAATTACTATTCATCATAATTTTTGACTTACGTTTCTGACCTATTTCTGGTCCGATTTTGGAAAAAAGGTCAACGTAAAAGTTGTATATCTTGATCTCAGCTTTCCGGCTGTATAAAATTAATAAAAATCGGAGTTTGAATGAGAAAGTTATGGTCCAAATACTATGGACTATCCAGAGTGGTACATTGTAACATATAATATCGGATTCTCGAAGAATCTACCGATAGTCATCTCACAAAAGCATATGTTTTCAAACATTATTTACATTTCATCACACTCGTCTCACTGTAAAACAATAGTTAAAATCCTTGATCGTTACAAACACTGAGGAAACTAAAGGCCTCCAATGGAAAGTAGAGGAGTTGATGAGCAAATGGTACGTCCGGGAGAGCAAGAGTTTGTGCGCAGTTCCAGTCTTGTTAGTACCAAAGAAAGATGGCACATGGAGAATGTGCGTGGATTATCGAGCAGTCAACAATATCACTGTAAAGTATCGCCATCCTATCCTAGATTAGATGATATGTTGGATGAATTATATGGGTTTTTTTTTCTAAAATTGACCTTAAAAGTGGGTATCATCATATTAGGATGCGGGAAAGGGATGAATGCAAGACTACTTTTAAAATAAAATATGGACTATATGAGTGGCTTGTGATGCCATTTGGGCTTACAAATTCCCCCAACACTTTTATGCGTCTAATAAATCATGTTTTACGTGCTTTTTTAGGAAAATTTATAGTCGTATATTTTGATGATATTTTAGTATACAGCAATAATTTAGATGAGCATGTAGGACATGTGCTATATGTATTTGATGTTTTGAGGAAGGAATTTTTGTATGCTAATCTAAAAAAATGTGACTTTTGCATGGAAAAAGTGATATTTCTGGGGTATGTCATTAGTGTTCAAGGCATTGAGGTCGATGCGGATAAGGTTAAGGCCATTTGTGAGTGGCCTACACGTAAGAGCATCACTGAGGTTAGAAGCTTCCATGGACTAGCCAGTTTCTATAGGAGGTTTGTAAAAGACTTTAGCACTATTGTCGCACCACTTACTGAAGTCATAAAGAAAAATGTTGGTTTTCATTGGGGGGAGGAAAAAGAAACTGCCTTTAAACTCCTTAAAGATCGTTTATATTCTACGCCTATTTTAACCTTACCTAACTTTAATCAAACTTTCAAGATTGAGTGTGATGCTTCAGGTGTTGGCATTGGAATATTTCTTATGCAAGAACGATGTCCTATAGATTTCTTCAGTGAAAAGCTAAATGGCACGGCGCTACGGTACTCGACCTACGATAAAGAATTTTATGCTCTAGTCAGAGCACTGAAAACTTGGCATCATTACCTCTGGCCAAAGGAGTTCGTGATTCATACTGACCATGAGTCTCTGTGGCATATCAAAGGTCAAGGAAAGCTTAACAGATGGCATGCCAAATGGATGGAGTTCGTGGAGACCTTTTCATATGTCATTTGATATAAGCAAGGTAAGGAGAATATGGTTGCTGATGCATTGTCACGCGGGTATGCTTTACTTACATCATTGAGTTCTAAGTTTCTTGGTTTTGAATTTATCAAGGAATTGTATGGAAATGATCATGACTTTGTTGAGATTTACAATGCATGTGAAAAAGGCACATGTGATAAATTTTACAGACAGAATGATTTTTTATTTAAAGAGAATAAATTGTGTGTGCCTAGCTGTTCTATGCGTGAATTATTGGTACGTGAAGCACATAGTGGAGGTCTTATGGGTCATTTGGATGTTAAAAAACTTTGGATATCTTGCATGAGCATTTTTATTGGCCTAAAATGAAGAAGCATGTCGTGCGTATTTGTGATGGATGCATTACTTGTAGGAGAGCAAAATCTAAAGTTCAACCACATGGGCTTTATACACTGTTACCTATTCCCCATGCACCAAGGGTAGATGTTTTCATGGATTTTGTGTTAAGATTGCCTAGATCTAGGAAGGGACGAGACAATATTTTTGTTGTAGTTGACCGTTTTAGCAAGATGGCACACTTTATTGCATGTCACAAATCAGATGATGCCACACACATTGCTGAACTATTTTTTTCGTGAGGTTTTTCGTTTACATGGGGTGCCTCAGAGTATAGTATCAGACAGGGATGCGAAGTTTTTAAGTCATTTTTGGAAAATTTTATAGGGTAGGTTGGGAACTAAACTCTTATTTTTCCACCACTTGTCACCCACAGACTGACAGTCAGACTGAAGTCGTTAACAATACCTTGTCCCAACTATTGCGTACTGTTATTTCTAAGAATTTGAAGTCATGGAAGAGTGTTTACCTTTCATTGAGTTTGCATGGAATCATAGTATTCATTCCACTACTTCTTATTCTCCTTTTGAAATTGTGTATGGTTTTAACCCACTAACACCTCTAGATTTATTGCCCTTGCCCATTGATGAGAGGGTTAGCCTGGATGGTAAGCACAAGGCCGATTTGGTCCAGTCCATACATGAGAAAGCACAAAAATACATTGTGAAGAAGAATGAACAATATGCCTCGCATGCCAACAAGGGTGGACGTCATGTCTCATTCGAACTAGTTAATTAGGTTTGGGTGCACATGCGCAAAGAGAGATTCCCAAAGCACTGACAGTCCAAACTCTAACCCAAAGGCGATCGCCCATTTCAGATTCTTGGAAAAATAAATGACAATACCTACAAAGTGGATTTGCCAAGTGAGTATAATATCTCTGCGTCATTTAATATTTCTGACCTTTCTTTGTTTGATGCAGATTCGAGGTCGAATCCTTTTAAGGAGAGGGGGAATTATGAAGCCCAGTATGTAGCCCATGATGGACACGGATGGACCACCACCATGCATGTTCCAGAAGGTCCAATCACGAGGTCTCGAGCTAAGAAGATCCATGAAGCAATGCATAGATTCATACAAAAGATTATATTTGACTATTCTCGCACCTCTCTACATTGAGTATGGGCTTTAAACTGGATGAACCCGTGATGGTGAACCTTATTCAGGCCGTGGAGCAACAAGATACTTAGACCTATTTTATTATAGTTATTTGATAATTATTATTATTTTATTTAGGGCTTGACATTTTTTTTAATTCGGCCCTTTATTTATGTTTGAGCGTATTACATTAGATTATTATTTTATGTTTGGGAATTAGGTTAGGTGTGTAAGGGTTTGCACGTGGGGATAGCTTAGGTTAGTTTTAGGATACACGCATGTTGGCGTGTGGGTAGTTTCATCTTTTGTCTTTTTTGGGTTAGGGTTTTTGGTTGAAGCCTCTTTATTAAGGGCTAACTTTTGGTCTGTTTTCATTAACTCTTATTCAATAAAATTATATCAATTTCATAAACTTTGAGAAACCCTCAATTTGTTCCCACTGGTTTTGGCTTATCAAAGGTCTGCTAATCCTTTGTGGCGCCCCATTAGCACTTTAGATTTCTATTGCTTGTTCTTCATAGGTTTAGAGTTTTTATCCGAACTGTCTTGGCTTTTTTGGGAACGGTTTCAGTCTTGTGTGGATTTGTTTGGCTTGTTCCAGACAGGTTCTCATAAGTTTGAAATGAAAATATAGTTATTTTATTAATAAATAATAAAATATAATGTACTATATATTATCCGAATTGGCGCTCCAATCACCAACTCCAACATTTTATGGCTATCATCAATGTATGCCCTCACGATACAATGAATCGTCTACCACGGTCACCTAGGGGTTTAAAGGCTTATTGCATATGATAAATGCAATTGTGACCCCTACAAAAGTGGCTGAGGTAGTTTTTGTTCATTTTCTTTCTTTTATTCTTGAGCTTGAATTGGTATGGACTAGCAATAAACTGGTTAGAGGTGTGATATGGTTACAAAAATGTACTTTAAATGCCACTTATACGAGTAATATTGTAAATCTTTAGCAATATTTGAATATTTGAATAATTTATATGTTATAATCTTTAATTCATTGAATGTTCAAATTCATATATTTTTTGGTGTGTTTTGATGTAGGAAAGAAGCAAATGCAAAAGAGAAGCTCAATGTCTTGCGAAGTCATGAGAGCAGCTATTGACAACTGACCATTATTCACTTTTTTGGATATTTTAGAAGATTTAGATATCCAATTGACATGGGATAAGTGGCATTGGAAAGTAAACTCGAATATGATGACGTACATATAAAGAACGCATGATTTGGCCAATAGATGAGAAAGTTACAAATATTTTATGTTTAACCTCAATACTAGTACGCGCAGAGTAGCTGGGCGTGTGAGTGACATTTGATGGAGTGTTCGAACAGAAATTTATTATAAGCACACAATAAACAAACTCTCTATACCTAAGAGAGGATGAATTAGGTAATGGCCTAAATATGCGGAAATAAAAATTCTTTCCAATTTTACGCTACTAAGCTAGTAGCTTTACCAATTAAGCTTATTAATCAATTTCTCAATCTCAAGCTATGCTAAATAATATAGAAAGATAATGTTAAGCATGCGATAAGATAAAGAGATAGAGTTAGAGAAATTGACACCAGTGATTTATAGTGGTTCGGCCAACAATGCCTACGTCTACTCCCTCAAGCCACGCCTGAAGATTTCCACTAAGTGATTAAATATTTGAATATTAAAGTACAACTTGGAAACTCACAAAGATAATGAAGATTTAGTGTGAGTTTATAACCCAAGAAATCTAAGCTTACTATAAATGATAATGAAGGTGTAATGTGTGAGCTTGGGTATGAGAGTGTATGAATATGAAGGTTTTGTAAACTCTCTGTTTTTGTTTGTTAGAAAATATATGAAGGTGTTGGAACTAAGCAAAAATGAATATGGGGCTCAATATATAGTGCAAGAGTAAAATATCCCAACTACTGTATGCGGTCTTGGAGGTTGGTATGCCGGTCTGACAAAGTATAACGACTATATTATCGTTTGAAGATTCAATTCCAATACCGGATTACTGACCAGTATGGAGTCTGATATGGTTCATGCCGATTTTTGAGAGCATGCCAAATATGAATGTTGACTGGTATGAATATCGGTATGCTCTAGACCGATTCTAGTAACAGTGTAAACTCCAAAGTTACCGGTACGGGTGACCGGTATGGAGTAGCCCAGTTCCAGAGGCGATGCAAAGCTGCTCAGAACAGAGCCGGAACACCGGTATGCCGGTGTGGGGGAGTGGTATGCCTGTCTCAGTGCCAAAATGTCTGGATTTGAAAGGTAAAACCATTTTTCACATGTCCCTAATGCATCTATATGAATGTGCATATGTCTTATGAGCTTAGAGACTTAAATTAACAACTCATTTTACAAAGAGAGCCATAAACTAAGACTACACAAGATATTTTTCGTTTGTCGCTTCAGTTTTCACATTCATCATCACCAATGTGCTTCGACATCTTTTTGGAATGTCCGCTAATGCACGTCGAATACTTTTAGTGTTGCATCATCAAAATATATCTTGAGAATATGTCGCTAACAATCTCCCCATTTTTATGATGGCAACCTTTAAAACATTTGAAGCTTTGAAAGTCCAAAATTATTGACGATTTTGCTCCCCCTCAATGTGTCATTGTCTTCAATATAGCTCTATGAAACTTAGGCATATATATTATTACATATTTGCTTCCTCTTAATTCAAGGGTGAGGTATACATGTTTTAATCTCATTCCTACGATTTCTCCCCAATTGACATTATCAAAAAGGATGGAGAAGCAAAAAAATTAGTTGTAATAGATTCCAAACAATATATGTGCATAAAATATATTAGACAGATTATAAGCATGCACACATAGAATTTTCATACATTTCTCCCATATTGCCATATAATATAAAAATTCATGTAAGGATCATCAAAGTCACTCAAGTTAAGCCAATATCCATGCATTTCTTTTTCAACCAGTAATACTCAATGGCAAGGCATATTCAATGCTAAACATTCAAAAGGATCACATATATCATATAAACCAATAAGTCTTATGTGATACCAATTGATATTAAATGAGATTGGTAATATGATTAAGCATAAGATGATATCAATTGATTAATTTAAATTCAAATTGCCTAATCACTAGTATGTTTCACATTCAAGTCTAATTCATATCAATTGAAATAAGTATACATATATAAGTTGGAGGAAACTGTACCAATATTTCTGTAAACATGGATTTTACCTATTACCGTTGTCACAAAGTAACAAATCCACCAATCATCAAACTCATTTATTTTTAAGGTAGAATTTTGATATTCTTCTTGTTGAGCTCTTTCTTCATTTTTTTTGAGTCTTTGGGATAATTTCTCATTTCTCATCAAGAACTATTCCCAAAACTCCCCTTACAAAATCATTTAAGTGCATTTTGGTACCCCCCCCAAACTTTCTTGGGTCCATGGGGGTTAATTTTGATTTTTTGGGGAACCCATACATTTATATTCATATTTTTGTTCATGCACTCAAATATTTTGTGTCTTTTCTTATTGAATGCATGACATGTGATATTTTCATTAAAAGTAACAAATGCATGAGAATTGGATGCCTTTATAAAATAATTTTCTTTTAATGTAAGGCCTGTATATTAATCCTTCACTTTTAAAAGCACATATTTTAGATCTAATTAACATATTAAAATTTGTCTCTCCCAAAGTAAATTTAGTAACAATGTTATGCAAATCCACAATCTCTTTATTCAAAGCAACACTTTCATTCATAATAGATTTGAAATCACATGTATTTGAGCTAGATGGCATGCTAGATATGTTATTTTCAAGTTTTAGTTTTTCATTTTTTAAGCATGCGATTTCTTTTCATGCATTTCATTATTCTCAACAATTGATGCATGGTCATTTAATAGTGATGAATGATCATTTTTAAATAATTTATACTTTTTTCTAAGAAAATCATATAACTCATGTAATTCATTAAATATATTAAGCAATTCATCATATTCAAGGGAATCATGTACCTTTTCTTCATCGTTTTCATCTAGTTTATCAATAGCTATAAAAGTGAGATTTGTTCTCTCATCAATCTCTTACTCGGATGAGCTAGTGTCATTATCGCTCCAAGTTGCCTTCATTGCTTTCTTCCTGAATTTTCCTTTGAATTTCTTCATTGGGCAATCGACAACCACATGACCCAGTTTTTCACACTCATAGAAAATTATTTTGTCTTTCTTATGCTTTTATGGCCAAAACTCTTATTTCTTCTGATCCATCCGAGATTTTCCTTTAGATTTTTTCAGATTTGAGGAACTTATTGAACTTCTAGGTCAAATGTTCCAACTCATCATCACTATGTTCTTCTTCATCACTTAAGCTAGCATCATCTTCTTTTCTCACAAATGACTTAAGGGTAATTTTCTTTTATTCTTCTATTCTTCTTCCTTTAAATCTATTTTGAGCTTCATCTCATATTCAATAATTTTCCTATCAAATCATCCAATTTCAAATTGTTGATATTATTTGATTCTTTGATAGAGGATGTGAAAATTCTATACTCTTTAGGGAGCGACCTAAGAATTTTCTTCACTTGATCACTAGAGTTAATACTTTTCCCTAAAGCTGTAAGTTGATTCACAATCATTGTGAACCTAGAAATCATATGCTCAATATCCTCATTGGTTTCCATTTTGAAGCTATCTAATTCAAACATGAACCAGTTGATATTTGACTCTTTAACTTGGCTCGTGCCCTCATTGATCATTTCCAAAGACTTCCACAATTTATATGCATTTCCAAACTCTGGAAGCTTGTTAATTTGACTTCGATCAATTGCACAAAGGAGATGGTTGAGTGCCTTAACATTTAAGGAGGCTTACATATATTCCTTATTGGTCCATTCAAAATGAGGTTTAGGAATCTCCACACCATTACTACATTCTTCATAGGTATTTTTGCTCCTTGTGTGATCACTTTGAAGGATTGCACATCAACAGCTAGAAGGTAGTTCAACATCTTCATCTTCCAATAGCTATAATCGGTTTCGATGTATAAGGGAGGTCTAGAGGTTGAAAATCCTTCGGCAAGATTCGTTGAGTAGCTTGTAAATGCCATGATCTATTCTCGGATGGTTAAGTCTTTGTTGAGAAAACCTCATTCCGATACCAATTGAAATTACCCTACAAGCCCGCAACAAACAAACTCTCTATACCCAAGAGAGGTGAATTGGGTAATGGCCTAAATATGCAGAAATAAAATTTATTGTCGATTTTACGCTACTAAGCTAGTAGCTTTACCAATTAAGCTTATTAATCAATTTCTCAATATCAATCTATACTAAATAATATGGAAAGATAATATTAAGCTTACGATAAAATGAAGTGATAAAGTTAGAGAAATTTTCATCGGTGATTTATAGTGATTCGAACAACAATGCCTACGTCCACTCCCCCAAGCCACGCTTGAAGATTTCCACTAAGTTGAATCCATAATTTACACCAAGTTTTTGTGGCTCACCCGTAACCAAGATTTTTATCCCCTAGGTTCACTCCAAACCTTTGCACAAGAGTTTTCCAATGGCTCACTCTTAAACCCTTATAATGAGTTTTATTCCTAAGCTTATTCACAGCCTTTTACCAATTACTCTTTTGAGTATACCTACTCAACAAGGGTCTTCCTAGCCACAAGTGTTTGAATATTTAAAGATTAAAGTACAACTTAGGCACTCACAAAGATAATGAAGATTTAGTTTGAGTTGCTAACCCAAGAAATCTAATCTCACTACAAATGATAATGAAGGTATAATATGTGAGCTTGAGTATGAGGGTGTATGAATATGAAGGTTTTGTAAACTCTCTGTTTTTGCTTGTTAAAAAATCTATGAAGGTGTTGGAACTAAGAAAAAATAAATTTGGGGCTCAATATATAGTGAAAGAGAAAACTGGCCCAACTATCTTATCTGAGACCGGAATACTGGTCTCAGAGGCCAGTATGTCGGTTTGACAAAGTATAATGGCTATATTACCGTTTGAAGATTCAATTACAATACTGGATTACTGACTGGTATGGAGTCCGGTATGCCGGTGTAATTACCGGTAAGGGGACCGATATGATCCATACCGGTATTCGAGAGTATGCAAAATATGAAGGTTGACCAGTATGAATGTCGGTATGCTCTAGACCGGTTCCAGTAACAGTGCAAACTCCAGAGTGACCGGTATGGGTGACCGGTATGGAGTAGCCCGATTTCAGAGGCGATGCAAAGCTGCTTATAACAGAGTAGAGACACCGGTATGTCGGTGTGGGGGACCGGTATACCGATCTCAGTGCCAAAATGTAAGAATTTGAAAGTTAAAACTATTTTGCACATGACCATAATGCATTTACATGAATGTGCATATGTCCTATGAGCTTAGAGACTTAAATTAACAACTCACTTTACAAAGAGAGCTTTAAGCTAAGACTACACAAGATACTTCTTTTGTCGTTTGAGTCTTCACATTCATGTCTCTTCATCAACAATGTGATTCGTAATCTTTTTGGAATGCCTGCTAATGCTCCTCGAAGACTTATAGTATTGCATCATCAAAATACATCTTGAGAATATATCACTAACACGAATGCCCTAAGACAGTATCTAGGCCTATAAGTAACATTCTTGGAGTGTTCGAACGTTCCGAGGCAGTGTCTGGAGTTTTGAGTGACGTTTGATATAGCGTTCGAACGCGAATTTCAAGTTTTGACAACAAATTTTTGATTTTAAGCGTTTTTCAATTTTTATTGGGTTTTAAAAAAGCCCATATCATTAGATTTAGGTTATAATATTATTTTTATTATAAAAAGAAGCTCAAACCCTCATTCGAAAGGGGGAGGAGAAATAAAGGTGGAGAAACCGTAAGTTTGAAAAAGAAATGTAACAACAGCCTTCAAAAGTCTTGTTTTTCTCTACTCCTAGCTTTATATGCTTTTTCTAATTAATTTATTTATGGATTTCTTGTTGGACAATTATGACTCATAGCGTCACTATTTGTACAGATCATGGTGTTGTTGTACAAATTAACTATGTGACAAAGGATTGCACTCTTATCATTTGTGATTAGATCACCTAGATGTATAAATGATAGGAGGTCCATATGATTAGTTCCTGGATTGAGATGATATGAGACAGTATCAGTCCACGAAGGATTAATCATTAAATATCCCTAGTCATAGTATTATCGAGACTGGACATCGATAATGCGGAATAGACTAGTATTACACTTGTGCGTGTTATGTGAGATCATAACGGCATAGTTCTCATATATTTGGGTATAGGATACTCATGCAGTGTAATAGGAGGTTGTGTTTTACCGATGGTACGGAAAACAGCTTCGCTCTGGATAGACCCCTCGGAATTCCATTGGTAGTATGACTATGTGTCTATGGAAGTCCGAAATCAGGGTAGGTGTATTTGGTCTTACCTGAGACTTGCATCGCTAATACTTGCGACAATCGGTATGCTTTAGTTTTGGTCGTCCAGGGCTTTAACAGGTTCTGTGTACGCCTCTGCTGGGTATATCGAGAATCGTAGTGTATTGGGTGTGATGTCAAGACGGAAGTATCACTCCAGTCATAGTGGAGATGATGTCACGTAGGATACGGTACTAGTGCTCTTAAGTACTACAGTCATCGGGATATTATGACTAGGTCATGTATGTCCGATTATAGAGACTAGTTACCAGACATCCGACATGTGCTTCGTACGGGGCAGACACATTCCAGCTCCAGGCCTAGCACGTGACAATCCGATACTGGATCGCAATACAGTATACTACGTATACTACGCCTGACATAGATTATATATTCCAGTAAGAATATTTCTGGAGAATTGGGTAGGCACGGTGTTTTGCTAGAAGCCAACCATGTCTTGTAAATCGGTAAGCACGTGGTACGAGGTACGCACTTATTCGGATAATCCGATGACCGTATTTACTGCCAACATATCCAGGGATCTCTTGGGTCGCTTCCCAAAGATTCACCGATGACAGTTGATTTAATTAGAATTAATCTGGGATTAATTAAGAGAGAAAATTAATCTGGGATTAATTAAGATGGAGAAAATTAATTTAGGATTAATTGAGGTATTATTTAATCTGGGATTAAATGTGTTCGGAAGAGAGAGAACGCGATTAATTTGGAATTAATCGATAGAATAAATTTAATTGTTAAATTTGATTTTTCTATTTAATTTATTCGTATGGGCTAAAATTAATATATCAGATATATTAATGAAATGGATTTCATTACGAAATTAAAGTTGGATTGGACTTTAATGCGAACGAGCGAATTAATTTAGAATTAATTCGTAGACGACATTCGTAATATATTTGCGAGGCATCGTTATTTAATTAAATTAGATTTAATTATTTAGCGATGAAAGTTCGTTTAATTAGATTAAACGGAACCGAGCCGCGGCAAATGTTCGTAGAGATATTTGAATTTTGAATTCATATGTGGGGCCCACTTTAATGTGGTAGTTGGGAGGGTAGTTGGCATTTATGCCAAAACCACTTACTTACCAACCACTTGGTTTAGGTGAAACCAAATTACCCCAACTAAATGGTTTTGGTAAAAGGGTAAAAACCCTTTAACAAAACCCTAGCTCTCTCTCTTCACACTTGGGTAATACAACACTTGAAACAATTGGAAACCCTAGAAGCCTCCATTTTGGGCGTGAGCTTCATTCTTCTTCTCTTTGATTTTGTGGCAAAATCAACAAAGCTAGCACTTGGAGAAATCACTAAGGTGATAGGGAAACAACTTCAAAGCTTGGATCAACAAAGGAAGGATCTTGGAGATCTTCAACTCAAAGCTTGGAATCTCAAAGGAGCATCTTGGATCTTGGATCTTCTTCTCAAAAATTTTAAAAGCTCAAATCCATTCAATGTAAGTAATTCCGCAACTTATTTGAATTATGAACATGTTTTCATGCTTATTAGATCCTTGGCATGTTCAAGGAACACTAACAATGGTATCAGAGCCAATTTTAAGCATGAAAATTTTAGGGTTCATGAGACTAAAATTTGGGGCTTTTATGTTTTGAGCATGATTTATTCAAATTGATGCTTTGAGCATGCTTAGATTATGTTAACTTAGAGTTGTGCATGATTAGATTTGAAATAAATTGATTGGATCAAAAGTTAAAAAAAAATTTATCTTGGCCGAATTGACAGTGAATAAACTGCAGATTTTTTGATTTTTTGAAGCATATTGGAGTTGTTTTAAATGCTAGTTTAAATGTTGATTGTTGGTTTGATTGGATTAGAATCAAAGTCAATAATGTTTATGTTAAAATCAAAGAGCATGTTGAGCATGAAATGATGAATTTAGGATTCAATTTGTGTTGAGCATGAAATGATGTATTTGGCTTCAATTTGTGTTAAGCATGAATTGATGGATTAAGCATGATTAATTAAGTTAATTGGTATTTTGGAAATATTGAGTTTAATTAATTAATCATGGCTAATACACTTTAATTAAAATAATTGTGATATTTAGAATATTATAATTATGTTAATAAGCCTTTAATTATGTAATGGGCTAAAAGTGTGTATTTGGCTTAATGGGCTTGTTTTGACTAAGTTTGGTTTTGGACTTTTGGATTGGATCCAATTGGGCCCAAAACCAATTCCATAAGGTCCAAATACATCACTTTGCCCTTTAAAGAATTTAATTGGGCCTAATGGGCCTAAATTGATTTGTTGGCAATAGGGTGATTCCTATTGGGCCTTGGCATTTTGGGTTTGATCCATTATGGCCAAAGCTCATGCCTTAAGAATCAATTAAAAGCCCATTGGACTTTAATTGAAATGACATTGGATGTTATTGGGCCTTGAGACCCATTAAGATTGGATTTGGAATCCAAGTCTTTAAGGCTTATAAGTAAGTGTATATATTTAATTGGAATTAGTATTGAATACAAATAAATTGGATTTAAAGTTGTAGTTCAATATAATTCAAGAATACTTACTTTGAGTATTTATTCTTAAACGAGTTTGACTCATGCAAATCAAATCGTTGTATGAACATTATATGGTCATTAATTCAAAGATTAAGTAATTGGATTAGATTAATTGAATAACATGATTTGTATGAATACATGAATGTGTTGTATGAATAATGTATATCGGATGGATATTAGAAGGGCAAGGGCAGTTTTGGAAATTGTTGTAATAAGTTTAGAATTTATTAAATTGGACCTACGTGTCCAGCCTTTTATCTCCTCTCTCATTATATTTCTCTTCTCACCGATTCCCCTCAATGTAAATGAGGTTTCTTTATTGTATTATGTAATTGGGTAGAAGTTAGAATAGTTCTAGCAGGGGAGAGGAAAGGGAGTGATTTGTTCTAGGAACAATTTGTGACATATCAATCCGTATATCATTATTAATTTATTTATTTATACGCGCTTTATTATGTATTTAGAATGCATGTTTAAGGGTGTATGATGATGAGACCTAACAAAGATAATAAATTGGTTGCCAATTTGCACGCGAAAAACCCTCAAAACATATTAAGCATTTTTCCTTCCATTGAGTGATTCTTACTCAAGGTCCAAAGTTGGCATTGGTTTGTTGGCCAAAGTCAAGACCTTTGTCAATTGCGGATGTGTTTGAATCATGAGAGTTTTATTCTATATCGGTGTATTGTCCAAGTTGTGATTTGTTGGCCAAAGTCAAGATCACTTCTTGTCCATCGACATTGATTACGAAGCTTTCCATGTCAATGGGTTCCGCTTAACTGGGATCATTAAGTTTGTTGTGCCAAAGCCAAGGCTTAGTTGATTCAGAGGAAAAAGGTTAGGTAATATATTTGATATATTGGTATATATTAGATATATGTTTTGGACTTGGATGTCCACCTACTGGATCTAGGAATTGGATGAGATCCAATTGATCTTAGAGATCTACCTAGTTAAGTATCATACAATTTGTTGGCCAAAGTCAAGATTGTGTGTTATTTAACGGGATCCTAGCTCACTAGGAAACTAGGTTTCCCGAGTACTCGACAGAGGGTTAGAGGCTCGCCGAAAAATAGTGGGAGGCAAGAATTAAATTTGCAATATTCGTTTAGATACTTGCCATACACGCTCAATCAAATATCATTCGTCAAATAAATTAAATGTTAGTTGGACTAATATTAATAGTTGTTTTAATTTAATAGTTAGACTGTATTCAAACTACTTCATTTATATTGATTATTATAATTGGATTATAGTAATCAATATATTTGGATTTTACCAATCATTTATAATGATTATATAATTGGATTATAGTAATCAATATATATTTGATTAAACCAATAAAATTGTAATAAGTTATATAGTTAGACTATAGTAATCATTACATTAGATTGTACCTGAAATTGTTGATTAAATAGTTGGACTATTAGAATCAAGATTAAATTGAAAGATTAGTGTTTGAAACATTATCCTAGAGAAAATGTGTTTAGACGACTTTAATTTTCAAATGGGAATAAATTTCAGGATAGTCCTGAAACTAAGAAGTTACTTATTTATTTGAAAAAATAACATCTTAGGCCTAAGCCATGAGTTAAGTAAATAGTAGAGCATGATCTTTGGAAGATTCATGTGATGATAACTTTAGTGCTTAGTCCATTATGCTTGCCATAATGACTCCTTAATTTCCTAATCAGAACTAAGGATTAGATCCTTAAAGTATGATGAAGAAATTGAAGGATCTTCATAGATCTATTCTTAGATCTTAGAAATATTAAATTGCAATAAACAACTCTTGGAGAGTTAATGACTATTCTCAAGGAGACCAAAGTCAAAGTTTGCAATAAGGCAAGAAGCGCAGGCGCACCCTACTTCGATATTCTAGAAGGCCAAAGCTTGGCCAAAGACTCCTGGAATATGAAAAAGGGTAAAGGCAAAATCATTATAATCTTCTAGGAAGATAAAGGACATATCCCAAGATGTCTGCCTAAATTGTGGCAAACGGGGTCATTGAAGCATGACTGCCGTATGGACAAAGCAGACATGAAGGAATTGAAGACGGGCAAGGCTCTGACTTCAAAAATATTTGTCATAACATGTTCACTAATAGTATTAAATTTGGATTTTAGATACTAAAAGTGGTACATAAATATGCATTGATGTGCAGCATCTGCTATGAGCAGGATACTGACTTCAATTGAGATAATCTGCAAATAGGAAATGGGACGAAAGTCGCTGTTTCAACCGCAGATACCTAAGTTTAGGAACTACTATTTGGGTGTGTACTTAAATTAGGAAACTGTTATAATGTAACTAGTTTGACTAGAAACATTATCTCTATATCGAGTATAACTCGTTGCGAGGTGCCTTTATATTCTAGAACACTAAAGTGATTTATTATATAAAGATGATGTTGAGATAAACACATTAGATGTGAATAAGTATTTATATTTTGAATATAAATAAATCTCAAACATATAACATGACAAACAAGTAACTCAAACTGATTTGATCAGATGAGACTTATTGTGGCAGTGCTGTCTGGGACACATTAAACAAGACTCGTATATCCACACTTTTGAAGAGTGGATACTAGGACGGATTTGATTCCATTCAAATGATGTCTACGAATCTAGTTTATTAGGTAAAGTACCTAAAACACCTTTACTTGGTAAAAGTGTAAGTGCCACCGATCTATTAGCCTTGTTCATAGTGACGTAAGTGGGCCCATGTCTAGCTAGGCTAGAGGTGGATATGAATATTTCGTGACCTTTACGGATGTGGCATCACGTTATGGTTTGTGTGTTTCTTTTGAAGAACACAAATCGGAAACTTTTAGAGTTTCGACACGAAATAGACGATAGATCGGCTAAAGTATTAAAACATCACGGTTTGACCATGATGAAAATACTTAAGCAATAAGTTTCTCATATACTTGAAAGAGTATAGTATTCTTTCAATGAGGACTCCTCCCGGAACACGTCAGTTTGACGGTGTGTCCGAATGGAGAAACTAAATTTTGTTGGACATGATAAGGTTAATCATGAGTCGCTCTGAGCTACCATTTTCCTTCAAAATGGGAATAAGCATTAACAGTGCAATACTTATTTTGAATAAGGTTCCATACAAATCTGTTTGACAGATTTCATATTAGATATGAACAGGAAAGAAACTGGGCTTTCTCACTCCTGATGATTTGGGAATGCTAGGCATACGTTTGGATGATACCAAACTAGAACCCAATTGGATAAGTGGCCTAATGTAATTGGTTATCCTAAGAAAACCAAAGTATAGTACTTATATAACTCACTAGAGAACAATGTAATTGTTGCTCACCATGCGGTTTTCCTAAGAGGAATACCGATATGCATGGTAAGTGGGAGGATAGTAAAACTCAATGAAAAATCGGAGTTATACTGTTCAAGGCACCAAGTCCTTAATGGAACACATGTAGTTCATCAAGGATGTAACTATACCAATAATCTTCGAATACACAAGAACCGCGTAGATCGGAGAGAGTCAGAAAACAACCTAGGGTATGGGTTTCTGATCTCACCTCATAAAGATGTCAATCTTATTGAGGAATATGAACTGACTACGTGTGAGGAAGTGATACAAGGTATCGACTCCCTATTATGGCAAAGTGTCATGAGTCCGAAATGGATTCCATGTATAACAACTATGTTTAGACACTAGTTGTTGTACCGCAAGGCATTGTGCCTATTGGTACTATATATAAGTCTTCAAGGAAGACATACATGGATGGCACAAAACCAAACGTACTAAGCTAGGCTTGTAGCGAAAAGGTATCGTTATCAACATTGTGTTGATTACAATGAAACCTTTTACCTATTGCCATGGATAAATCCATTTGGATAATGCTTGCTAACGCTGCATGTTTCATTCATGAAATATAACAGCTGAACGTCAAAAATCGCTTTCCTTAAACGGAAACCTTTTTAGAGGATGTTTATAACATCCTGACGGTTTTGTCGTACCAAAACTAGCAAATAAGATTTGCAGGTTATTCGATCCATGTTTGGATTGAAGCAAGCATTAGGTTCTTGGAATTATCATTTTGATGTAATCATAATGGTGTATGATTTTATTCAAAACGAATATGATTCTTGTGTATATAAGGAGGTTAGTGGGAGCGCACTGACATGATGTCCTAAATAATAATGATATATCATTTCTTGGAAATGATATTCCCATATTATAATCGGTGAAAGCTTGGCTTTCATGAAAATTCTCCGTAGAATTCTTAGGAGAAACAACCTTTATTCTAGGAATAAAGATCTACTGGGATAGATTTAAAAGTTGTTAACACTCTCTGAGAACTCGTACATTGAAAAATGTACGTGACCTGGTGTCTCATACGCTTTGAGCATATGGAGTCACACAACAGGTCAATCCAAGTGATAGTCACTGGATTGATATTAAGAACATCCGTTAGTATCCTAGAGAACTAAGGATGATGTCTTAAACTATGGAGAAGGAGAACTTGAAGTGACTGAGATCACTGCTGCAAGCTTCCTAACCGATAAAACAACGGTACTATACAGTTTGAATAACGGAACAGTGAGCTGGAAATCTTCCAAGCAAGATAATGTTACCGAATAAACAACAAATGCGGGTTATTGCTGCGGCTGAGGCAGCAATAGAAGCCATCTGGGTCATTAACAAATCTAATTAGATTAGATATAGTTCTGTTAGCAGCTGAGCTAGGCTACAGCGCAGACTAAAGAATTAATGGTCTCAACAACGATCCAGATATATACTTCGACTATTCATCTGATTCGTTCGAATCATACATCGTGGCGATGTGATGATCGAATAAATACATCAGACGATAATAATACAAATCCGCTGACGAAAGCATTTCCTCAGCAGTTTGAGCGAACCGTACATGGTTCGGGTGTAAGACACTCGAGTGACTGGCTATAGGCCAAGTGGGAGATTGTTTGACAATTATGACCCATAGCGTCACTATTTGTACAGATCATGGTGTTGTTGTACAAATTAACTATGTGACAAAGAGATTGCACTCTTATCATTTGTGATTAGATCACCTAGATGTATAAATGATAGGAGGTCCATATGATTAGTTCCTGGATTGAGATGATATGAGACAGTATCAGTCCACGAAGGATTAATCATTAAATATCCCTAGTCATAGTATTATCGAGACTGGACATCGATAATGCGGAATAGACTAGTATTACACTTGTGCGTGTTATGTGAGATCATAACGGCATAGTTCTCATATATTTGGGTATAGGATACTCATGCAGGTGTAATAGGAGGTTGTGTTTTACCGATGGTACGGAAAACAGCTTCGCTCTGGATAGACCCCTCGGAATTCCATTGGTAGTATGACTATGTGTCTATGGAAGTCCGAAATCAGGGTAGGTGTATTTGGTCTTAACCTGAGACTTGCATCACTAATACTTGCGACAATCGGTATGCTTTAGTTTTGGTCGTCCAGGGCTTTAACAGGTTCTGTGTACGCCTCTGCTGGGTATATCGAGAATCGTAGTGTATTGGGTGTGATGTCAAGACGGAAGTATCACTCCAGTCATAGTGGAGATGATGTCACGTAGGATACGGTACTAGTGCTCTTAAGTACTGCAGTCATCGGGATATTATGACTAGGTCATGTATGTCCGATTATAGAGACTAGTTACCAGACATCTGACATGTGCTTCGTACGGGGCAGACACATTCCAGCCCCAGGCCTAGCACGTGACAATCCGATACTGGATCGCAATACAGTATACTACGTATACTACGCCTGACATAGATTATATATTCCAGTAAGAATATTTCTGGAGAATTGGGTAGGCACGGTGTTTTGCTAGAAGCCAACCATGTCTTGTAAATCGGTAAGCACGTGGTACGAGGTACGCACGTATTCGGATAATCCGATGACCGTATTTACTGCCAACATAAATCCAGGGATCTCTTGGGTCGCTTCCCAAAGATTCACCGATGACAGTTGATTTAAATTAGAATTAATCTGGGATTAATTAAGAGAGAAAATTAATCTGGGATTAATTAGATGGAGAAAATTAATCTAGGATTAATTGAGGTATTATTTAATCTGGGATTAAATGTGTTCGGAAGAGAGAGAACGCGATTAATTTGGAATTAATCGGTAGAATAAATTTAATTGTTAAATTTGATTTTTCTATTTAATTTATTCGTATGGGCTAAAATTAATATCAGATATATTAATATGAATTGGATTTCATTACGAAATTAAAGTTGGACTTTAATGCGAACGAGCGAATTAATTTAGAATTAATTCGTAGAGACATTCGTAATATATTTGCGAGGCATCGTTATTTAATTAAATTAGATTTAATTATTTAGCGATGAAAGTTCGTTTAATTAGATTAAACGGAACCGAGCCGCGGCAAATGTTCGTAGAGATATTTGAATTTTGAATTCAAATGTGGGGCCCACTTTAATGTGGTAGTTGGGAGGGTAGTTGGCATTTATGCCAAAACCACTTACTTACCAACCACTTGGTTTAGGTGAAACCAAATTACCCCACTAAATGGTTTTGGTAAAAAGGGTAAAAACCCTTTAACACAACCCTAGCTCTCTCTCTTCACACTTGGGTAATACAACACTTGAAACAATTGGAAACCCTAGAAGCCTCCATTTTGGGCGTGAGCTTCATTCTTCTTCTCTTTGATTTTGTGGCAAAATCAACAAAGCTAGCACTTGGAGAAATCAACTAAGGTGATAGGGAAACAACTTCAAAAGCTTGGAATCAACAAAGGAAGGATCTTGGAGATCTTCAACTCAAAGCTTGGAATCTCAAAGGAAGCATCTTGGATCTTGGATCTTCTTCTCAAAAATTTTAAAAGCTCAAATCCATTCAATGTAAGTAATTCCGCAAATTATTTGAATTTATGAACATGTTTTCATGCTTATTAGATCCTTGGCATGTTCAAGGAACACTAACATTTCTCTATTATGTTAGCTAAACTTTCTTTAGTTAAGGGTGATTTCAAAATCCTAAATATCGATTAACATATTTAATTTTCAGATTTTATTAAATTCTCTATTTATAATTGTTATATTATTATATTTGAATGTCATAAATTATTTTCTTATTTATTTAAGTCTGCAACTAAGTTAATGCATTAGTAATTTGAATGGTAGTTTAGATTCTTGATTCCTATAATTGTCTTGAATTCTAGATTTAAGTAACAATTGTGATCATAGATAGCAAGATGTTTTCAATTAAATGCATGGAGTTTATAACTCAAGTTAAATAAGTTGTGCTTGTGTGTTTGTTGCTTAATTCAACCTTCTTTTTTAGAACTTAATGCTTTTATTAAATTAAATCTAAATAGTGTATCCTAGGTTGTTTAATAAATCAGGATCAAGTAAAGCGCTTGTTCGTACTTAATGACTAAGTAAGGAAAGATTCGAGATATCCAAACTTGTGTGTTATCTTAGGGTTGTTAACGTAATTATATACATTATCTGGTGGTGGTGAATAAAACCCTTGACCATATGTTTCTCCATACTTTCAATTTCCAAGTAATTTCTTTAATTTTATATATTTAGTTTAGTTTCATTTTAAATAGTTTGTATATTTTAATTTCCAAATCCCTTTTTAGCACTTTTATTTTTATCGTGACACAAATAATATAATTAATAACAATCTTCTGCAGGAATGGCCCATGCTTGCTACTATACCAAATGATGACACAAAGATAAGCATGAATCTTATCTTGCCCCTTTTTTGTATGTCACTTATGAATCATGTTTTGCGCCATTCTTAGGTAAATTTATGCTTGTCTATTTTGATGGTATACTAGTGTACAAAAAAAGTCTAGATTAGCATATAGGTCACTTACATAATGCACTTGATATGTTGCACAAAGAATTATTGTATGCTAACCTTAAGAAATACTCTTTCCGCATGGAGAAAATTATATTTCTTGGATTTATTATGAATGGATAGGGAATTGAGGTTGATAAATAAAAGGTAAAAGCTATCAAGGATTGGCCCAAACCTATAAGCGTGACAGAAGTGAGAAGCTTCCAGGGCTTAGCTAGTTTTTATAAATATTTTGTGAGGGATTTTAACACATGAGCTGCACCACTCACTGAGGTAATAAAGAAAAGTGTTGGTTTTTATTGGATAAGGAATAATAGGAAGTGTTTACTTTACTTAAGGAACGTTTATGTACTACAAATGTGTTTATTTTACCTAATTTTAACCGAACTTTCGAGATTGAGTGTGATGCTTCAGGAACAAAAATTGGTGTTGTGCTGATAGAGCTACCTTGAAGTACCTTACTTATAACAATGAGTTTTACACATTAGTGAGATCATTACAAACGTGGCAACACTACCTATGACCAAAAGAATTCGTAATACATAATGACCATGAGTCATTAAAACACATAAGAGATCAAAGTAAGTTAAGTAAATGCCATGTTAAGTGGCTGGATTTTATGGAGTCTTTCCCGTATGTCATTCGCTAAGGAAAATAATATTGTCGTTGTTTTATCTCGAAGGTGTGCACTTCTAAACACTTTGAGTGCTCAATTACTTGGTTTTGAGTATTTTAAAGACTTGTATGCATTTGATATTGATTTTCCGATTTGTATGATAATTACAATAAGGGTGCATATGGGAAATTCCATAAGTATGAGGGTTATTTGTTCAATGGAAGTCGGTTGTGCATTCTATCTCGTTCTATGCATGAATTATTGGTGTGTGAGGCATATGGTGGAGGAATTATGGGATATTTTGGGATAGTCAAGACCTTAAACATACTTAGTGAGCATTTTTATTGGCTAATGATGAAAAGGATGTCATGCGCGTGAGTGATAAATGCATTACATGTAGAATGGCCAAATTTCAAGTTTTACCTCATGGATTGTATACCCTTTTACCGATACCGAAAGAACATTGGGTTGAGATATCTATGGACTTTGTTTTAGATTTGTCAAGGTCTAAGAGGGATTAGGATTCAATTTTATGGTAATGGACAGATTTAGCAAAATGGCACACTTCATTACATCCCATAAAATGTATTACGCTACCAATATTGTTGAGTTGTTTTGTAGAGAGATAATACGACTCTATGGTATACCTAGTTTCTAATAATGATGTTAAATTCCTCAGCAACTTTTGAAAGATTTTGTGGAGTAAGTTAGGAACTAATTTATTATTTTTACTGCTTGTTATCCATAGACAGATGGTCAAACTGAAGTACTTAATAGGATATTATCAAAAATCTTACGTACTATTGTCCAAAAGAATTTGAAGTAATGGGATGATTGTTTACCATTCATAGAGTTTGCATACAATATGAGCATTATTTCTACTACTTCATACTATCTCTTTCAGATCGTGTATGGCTTTAATCCACTAACTTCTATGGATCTTATACATTTACCTATTGATGACAGAGTAAGCTTAGATGGAAAGTGGAAGGTCGATCTTGTGAAGCAGATTCATGAGAAGCATGCTTAAATATTGAGGGGAAGAACAAGATTTATGCATCTAAATCCAACCAAAGTAGAAGACGTGTACAATTTGAACCATGAGATTGGGTTTGGGTGCATTTTCGTAAGGAACGGTTTCCCCAACAAAGGAAATCTAAGTTGTTACCTTGGGTAGATGGCTCATTTCAAATTCTTGTAAAGATCAATGATAATGGATTATGCTACCAACATTGCTGAGTTGTTCTTTAGAGAGATAGTACGACTCTATTGTAGAGGTTTTTAGGGGTATTATCGGGTAACGCAATGGAACGCGAAAAATCAAATTTTTTTGATTTCAATAATTATTCTTGGGTTATTTAAATAAACTAATTTATTCTAATAACTCAATACTCAAAATTCAATTTTTTACCCAAAATCTAGAATTTTCCCTTAATCGCCGTGAGACCCTAAAAGTTTATATTTTGATCATTTTAGTCCTAATTTATCAAATATAAATTTAAGTGATTTCAAATCACTACCAAAATGATTTATACATGTCACACACATTAAAATACAACTCACAAGAAAAATCCCAATTTTCTTTGAAAATGCAGAGAGCACCCACAAGTTTGGATTTTAATCACTTTGGTCCAAATTTGTCAAAACAAGCTTAGATGATTTCCAATCAATTACAAAGTGATTTGTATATCTTATATACATCATAATACACCACAAATATGAAAATCTTCAATTTTGGTTTAGGTTAAAAACCCTAATTTCTAAAATTAATCAAATTAATCAAATCCAACACTTTAATATAATCTCTACAACACCAAACAAGTCTCACCACTTTGAAACAACTCAAGAATAATTCTAGGTCATCAATGAGTGGCCTAACAACTCTAAAATGACAACAAGATCATCAAGTGATCAAAAGTGTGCTTATACACCATTTACAAGCATACTTTAATAAACATACATGCATACATCTTTCATTCGAGTTTCCAAACATCTCAACACAAACAAAAGAGAGTATAAAAATATGTGAACAACATATGTTGTAGCCAAGAATAAAAGAAATATTTTTATTTCTAAAGAAAAGTAGAAATTACTTACTAATTTCCAAACTTTCTTGAAAAAACTTATTTGTTCTTCGCTTTTTTCTCTCAACTCCTTTTGTTTATATTTTGGAAGTTTAACACTTAAGTGAAATAAATGAAAAAATGAAACCCTTAAATACCTAGGGTTTGGCCGAAACATGTAAAGAAAAAGGAAAATATATTTTCAATTTTCTAAACAAAAATAAAGAAGTCAAATCCAATTTGATAACCTTTATTTAAAATGCAAAAGTCAAACATTTACACTTTAATCATTTCCAAAAATAAATATCAATTTAGATATTTATATTTTAATTACTTTAATTATTTAACAATTAATTAATTACTTAAATACAAATATCTAAATATATGTATTATATTTACTTTAAATAATCCAAATACATATATTAAACATATATGTCAAATATCATATTTTGTCAATTAATTAATGTGTATTTAATAAAATCATATATTAAAAATAAATACACATTAATTAGGAAATGACCGAAAGGCCCCCTAAGAATGTATCTTTCGTTTAACTGTTAAATGATTTATATATAATCAATATTATTCATAAAAGTTGCCCTAATGCTCTACGAGTATATTTCATTAGTGAGACTCTCTAGATTCAGACAGATCTGTCACAAAATCCAATTTCGTGTCCATAATCTACTCACCCGTAAATTATGACGACCACAGATAAACTCGTTGTACCATACAGGTCGAGGTCATTGCATATGTATAATCCCTTCGTCACGGGTATTCGGATTTATCCCAGAGATATGTATATGAACGTAAAATATTTATATGTGTAATCTCGCTAACGTTTCTATTAGTAATCTCTTAATAACACTTAAAACTCACTTCTATAGTGTACCAGAGGCCCATGAATTTAACAATTACAAATCCCATATTGAATACCTATGTTCTGTACACAGAGCTGACATATTCTATCTTGACACACACAAAATATCCTGAACATCAGTCCACACCCAACGAACAGGCGGAGGTCTAACCTAAATAGGTCGGTGACGTGTTTGCCATCAAAGTATGGATGATATCTCATATATCCACAGTGGTATCTCAAGTAAAAGAATCATTATGCTACTCAACCCGAGAAGATTCTTATTGACTTTGTTGTACCATCCATTAAGAATCTTCGATGAGTCGTTCAGTGTTTATTCGATATAAACACCTATATGTCTATACGAGTCTCCAAGACTCATGTTTCATTGAGAATCTACCATTGAAATCATATATTCCAATATACGATATGTTCTGATCTCAGTGGATTTACTTACTGACCAAATAATGTAAACCTTAACTATGAACTGTTAAAGAAATGATACTATTATGATACAACTCAATATCAGTTGCGACGCTTTTGTAACTGTATCATAACTAATCGTTCTAATGTCAATTACTTCTTTACCATATATAAAGATATATTATATTATAGAAACTGCTTATTTTATTCATAATAAACAGTTTACATAAGTATTTACATGGAAATACAAAAGAAATTGGCGTTCTGAGCATCAATCCCAACATTTATAGTATACCTAGTTTCTAATCATGATGTTAATATAATCAGTTTCCAAACATCTCAACACAAACAAAAGAGAGTATAAAAACATGTGAACAACATATGTTGTAGCCAAGAACAAAAGAAATATTTTTCCTTCTAAAGAAAAGTAGAAATTACTTACTAATTTCCAAACTTTCTTGAAAAAACTTATTTGTTCTTCTCCTTTTTCTCTCAACTCCTTTTGTTTATATTTTGGAAGCTTAACACTTAAGTGAAACAAATTAAAAAATGAAACCCTTAATTACCTAGGGTTTGGCCGAAATATGTAAAGTAAAAGGAAAATATATTTTCAATTTTCTAAACAAAAATAAAGAAGTCAAATCCAATTTGATAACATTTATTTTAAATGTATAAGTCAAACATTTACACTTTAATCATTTCCAAAAATAAATATCAATTTATATATTTTATATTTTAATTACTTTAATTATTTATACTTTAAATAATTCAAATATATATATTAATGATATATGTCAAATATCATAATTTGACAATTAATTAATGTGTATTTAATAAAATCATATCTTAAATACAAATACATATTAATTAGGAAATGATCGAAAGGCCTACTAAGCATGTATCTTTCGTTTAACCGTTAAATGATTTATAAATAATCGATATTATTCATAAAAATTGCCCTAGTGCTCTACGAGTATATTTCATTAGTAAGACTCTCTAGGTTCAGGCATATCCGTCATAAAATCCAATTTCGTGTCCATAATCTACCCACCCGTAAATTAGGACGACCACAGATAAACTCGTTATACGATACAGGTCGAGGTCATTGCATACGTATAATCTCTATGTCATAGGTATTCAGATTTATCCAAAAGATATAGATATGAAGGTCAAATATGTATAGGTATAATCTCGTCAACGATCTATTAGCAATCTCTTAATAACACTTGGAACTCACTTTACAGTGTACCACGGGCCCATGGATTTAACAGATTGCTAATCCCATATTGAATACCCATGCTCTGTACATAGAGCTGACATATTATATCTTGACACACACATGATATCCTGAGGATCAGTCCACACTCAACGAACAGGCGGTGGTCTGACCTAAATAGGTTGATGACATGACTGCCATCAAAGTGTGGAGGATATCTCATATATCTACAGTGGCATCTAAAGTCAAAGAATCACTATGTTACTCAACCCGAGAAGATTTTTATTGACATTGGACTTCAGTGAGTTGTTCAATGTTTATCCGATATAAATACCTACATGTCTATATGAGTCTCTAAGACTCATAGTTAATTGAGAATCTACCATTGAAATCCAAGATTCTAATATACGACATGTACCGGTCTCAGCCAGTTTACTTACTGACCAAGTATTGTAAACCTTGACCAGAAACTGTTAAAGAAATGATATTGTTATGATACAACTCAATGTCAGTTGCGACGCTTTTGTAACTGTATCATAACTAATCATTCTAAGGTCAATTACGTCTTTATCGTATATAAAGAGATATTATATTATAGAGACTGCTTATTTTATTCATAATAAAAAGTTTACATAAGTATTTACAGGGAAATACAAAAATAAATTGACGCTCTGAGCACCAATCCCAACATCTATAGTATACCTAGTTTCTAATCATAATGTTAAATTCCTTAGCTACTTTGAGAAGGTTTTGTGGAGTAAGTTAGGAACTAAGTTATTATTTTTTACTACTTTTCATCCACAGACAGATGGTCAAACTGAAGTACTTAATAGGACCTTATCACAACTCTTGTGTACTATTGTCCAAAAGAATTTGAAGTCTTGGGAAGATTGTTTGTCATTCATAGAGTTTGTATACAATATGAGCATTCATTCTACTACTTCCTACTCTCCCTTTCAGATCGTGTATGACTTTAATCCACTAACTTCTATGGATCTTATACCTTTACTTATTGATGATAGAGTAAATTTAGATGGAAAGTGGAAGGTCAAGCTTGTGATGCAGATTCATGAGAAGCACACTTACATATTGAGCGGAAGAATAAGATTTATGCATCTAAATCCAACCAAGGTAGAAGACGTGTGCAATTGGAACCAAGAGATTGGGTTTGGGTGCATTTTCACAAGGAATGGTTTCCCCAACAAAGGAAATCTAAGTTGTTACAGCGGGGAGATGACCCGTTTCAAATTCTTGTAACGATCAATGATAATACATATAAAGTGGATCACCCATGTGAGTACCAAGTTTCTACTACATTTAATATTTCTGACTTATCTTTGTTTGGTACAGATTCGGAGATGAATCCTTTTTAGGAGTAGGGCAATGATGCGGTTCAAGGCAATGTTCAATATGATCAACAAGTAAATGATACATTGCTTGTATCAGAGGGATTTATCACAAAATCTATGGCGAAGAAAATAAAGGAAGTGATGATTGGGCTTATTAAGGAGACAATGGCCAAGATACCAAAGGGAACATCAGTGATTTAACAACAATGAAGATGGACTTGTCACATGAGGAACCTTCATTGGTTACATTGATTCAAGCATTGGATTGAATGTCCACTTGTCTTGGACATGTGTTAGGCTGTTTGTTTAAACCGTAATGTTATTTCTTTATTTCAGTTTATCAATTATATGTAAAGGGCTGAACTTTTTTTAATTAAGGCCCTTAGTTAAAGTAGATAGCGTGTGCATAACTCATACTTGGTGTGAACTGGGGTTTACTATGTGTTTGGCCATGCATAAGAGGGTTAATCATGATTGGATTAGGAATTATATCCGTTGATATATTGAGTAGATTAGGATTTTACTATATAAATGACTTTTTTATTTGTTTTAAGGGACTCAGACAATAATAAAGATTCAATTCTTTCGTGAGAAAGTATCCTCTTGTATTCTTGATTTTTAGAACTTAAACTCATCAAGGGATTTGCATACCTTGTGGCATTACCTTGCAACTAGGGTTATTGGGCATCGTTCTTAACGGGTCTTAGGGTTACAAACTAGTCAATTGGCTTTCCTAGTTTGTAAATTAACTTGTTCGCAAGGCATAGTTCTTGTTGGATTCGCATCACGCATGCTAGCTTTTTATATTAGTCTGCCTAGTCTCAGTCGAATATTTCAATAACAATGTTAATTCATGCGTGGGACAATTGCAACTAGAAAACATAGTGTTGGCTTTGATACCACTTGTTATAAACCAAAGGTATAACTCATCCTTAAGAACCGGCTTGTAAGGAGATAGAGCTTATGGGCTTTTAAAGTACTAGTCAATCTCATACTTAGCTAATGGGACAAATAGATCATAACATAAAAAATATGTTTTAAGAAGATATATCGTTGTAAACCTTTTGTTGGGTTCTAATGATTTTGAATTTTGAAACTTGATAAAGCTATCTCTAAGGAAAAAAAAAAACTTATGTGGGGCTGGCCAAATTAACACGTCCAATGAATACATAACATGAATTAATCAGTAATTTTCTCTCTTTATTATTATTGATTAATTTCAAACTTAATGTATATATGTAGAAACACTAGTAGATGGACATATCATGTCATCAATATGCACATTCCACACAAATATTTCTCGTCTCCAAGGGGATAGTTCTCGTTAAGTTTTGGAGACTAATCCCCTCAAGGCAACGTGGGTAGGGTGGATTGGAGTGGGAGTGTGAGATAAAATGAGAAAAATCACTATTAATAGCTGCAGAGCTAGGCCCGGTCGCGGTTAATCAGAACTGCCTGGAATCTCCGGTTCTAGGAACCGGCAGTTCCGATTATGAAACTGTAAAAAATAAAATAAAATAAAATTTAATAATGAATTAGTGAAGTATGAAATTTAACAATGAATATTCTGATTATGTTGATATTTCTATAGTAATATTTTTAATTTAATTAAAACTAATTCAATTTATATTAATTTTTTTATCAATACAATTCAAAACAAAATCATAATTTTACGATTCGATTTCGATTCCTCTTTTTGAGGAACAGTAGGTTCTGAAACCGCAGCCGGAACTATGCAGGGCATTCTAGTTTGTGAACTGCATGGCCTCATTAGGGCCCATGAAAGTGATCCTCTGTTGGCGTACGTTTTGATGTGGGGCTATTTTTGGAAATAAATGTACAATGGAGTGTAGTTAGAAGTTTTGTGAAGTGTTAAAAGCTCCACTCATTTCTTTCCAAACAAGAGTGGAAACCAAGCCTGGCCTTTGACTTCTACTTTTAGGCTTCGCCAGCCCGATTTAACATATTGGGAAATGGGTAAAAGCCCATATGTTTCTGAATTTTTTTATTAAAAAAACAAAGGAAAATGGAATGACAGGTTTATATAATATGGGGAACCCCACCTCTTTTTTTTTTTTTTGTATTAACTGCATCAGTAGTTATTTTAGCTATATATCGAAACACATTGCTAGGGATGACAGTGGGTAAGATTTGATACGGATTTGTCATTATTAAAGTCGCATTTGCATATGTAAATAAATTACCAAACTCGCATTGGTATCCAGCGAATTTTTTGCGGGTTTTGAAAATATCATATAAAAATAAATTTCTCATGATAAAATATTCTTCATCTATAATATGAAAACTAAATTAAACATAATATTAAATCATCTATAATTTCTTCACATGTCAATGAAGTTTGGTTTGAAGTTAATATGAAGTCGCAAATATTAAACAGAATACTAGATCAAAAACAATTCAAAAAATGATTAACTACATATTAAACCAATACAAGACCAGAATCAATTCAAAAAATGATATAGTTAACTACATAATGTAAGTCATTTTTATATGAGTGGATTTTCTTTACCTTAAAAATATAAAACAAAAAATTTAAGTTTGCGGGTAGCGGATACCGTTGCGGGTATTTGCGGGTTTTGCTTAATTATCAAATTCGTACTAAACACGCAAGATGTTTTGTTTTAATTTATCAAATCCGTATCAAATCTGCTTAAATATCCAGTAAATCATACCCATTGCGGGCGAGTTTTTTACGAGTTTGTGGACGAAACTACCTCTCTAAAGATGATTAACCTTAGAACTTTCCAATCTTGATAGTTTCTCCTTATTCTATTTATAAAAAAATTTCAAACCTACTGTCATTCAAATCTACCGCATCTTGACAATCAGATTCCATAATCAAATGATTCAAGTTTATATTCACAAGTACATTTGGTCAAAACTGAGTGTTTCAACTTCAGAAACAGCAACATCACCATAGAATCTTGTATTGCTTAATCCAGCAACTACCACTCCCCTATCATGGTTTCTGATAACCATCCACAGTCTTTTCCTTTCTTTACTAATATGACTTTTAATCAATATTTAAAAATCTGGCCCGACTCTTTGACTCGGGATGGTAGAGGACAAAAGGTTAGAAGTCGGATCGACCCGAAATCGATATTAAATTATTATTATTTACTATTTTTTTTGTATAAAAGTATTATAAAAAACAATAGATTAAAAATAAAATGACCAAAATTTGAAAATAATCTTTAATTGACAACGGTCCTTTCTTAACTAATCAATTTCCGTTTTATGTATTTTCCCGAACTATTTTCCTAAGGTCAAATCTCCACCGTCCAATTAAAATGCACAAAATTCCATCCAACGGTTCAAAGCATACAACAATTACTCTTTGAATTTACCTCACAACTCACTCGCCTTACTTTCCACCCACTCTCTCTGCATCGCACCTCCTTATCTGGGTATTTGCCATGGCCGCTGTCATCAAAACAGCGCCGTTTCAGGCTCCTTATTTTCCCGCGACTCGTGCAGCCTCCGTTTCCTTGAAATCTCCGAAACCCACTTGTCTTTCCTTCCGACAACGACAAATAAGTAGCAGCAGACTTCATCCTCTGTCAAATTCTCTCCGGTTCGCAAGTGTTCAGTACCTGCGGTTCGTAAAGCTCACTCCTTTAGCTTCAAATGGAGAAACTGAAACCACTGAAACCGAACAGAAAATTCAGGAACCAGAAATCGAGGTACTTTATTCAATATCTTCTTTATATTTAGATTTCTTTTAGCCAAATTTCTAATTTTTAGAATAAAAAATATTTTTTTTCCAGTAAGAACACAAAGCTTTAGTGATTTATAGATTTGATATCTCCAGTTGTAGCATTGAAATAGGTTAATAGCTCATTGACCCACAATGTAAGTTGTATGGTGGGAGAATTTTAATCTGTTAATTTAATTGAAGCAAGGAAATTTGGTTTTAGAATAATCCCACCTTGGGTGAATAAGAAGAAAAGTAATGGATTGATATGTAATAATGGGTTTAGAATCTGCGAGATTAAGCTTTTGTGCCAATTTGGTGTTTCTTATTGAATTTCCTTTTGACACTTTTTTTTTTTAATCTAATCTAATACTCTCAGGGATTGTACTCCTGTAGAGTTGACATAATCTCAACTTTTAGATTTAAAGTACAATAGTATATTCATATTTTTACCTTTATACTTGAAATTAAAACTGAGAACTACAAGTAGTCGCATAAAAATTACATTTGTCAGCTAAGTCTATTTAAAAGTTGTAACATGATTGGTTAGTGGGAAAAAACTAACCATGCCTAGATTCAAAAAAAAACCGGGTGAAGTGCTTTTTACTGAACGATATAATATAAGCAGAAAGGCAATATGGGAGATGAATATTAGATTTTTCATTGTCAAAATTGTACAATTTGTTGGGCGTACGACCCGGATGCATCGTGATTTTTTTTATCAGACAGCTTACAAAGTAAATATATAATGCTTTTAGAATTTAGGTGGTGAAGATAATGACTTTTATTAGTTGCGGTCTCATGAATTTTGCTAGTTGTGGTAAAATGATGGTGGAATACTATAGAGAAATCCAGGGCCGGCCCTGGCACAGTGCCACAAGGGCTACTGTCCAGGGCCCAAAAATTAAGGGGCACCAAAATTGAAAGAAATTTTTCAAAATTGAAATTATTAAAATCTTACTTGCGGACCACTATGATTCAAGATAGGCTAAATGGATTAGCAATCTTATGCATTGAAAATGATGAGATTGAAGACTTGGAGTATGATGATATAATTGATGATTTTGCTTCAAAAAATGCTAGAAGACAATTTCTTAAAGGTTGAAATTTCAAGGAGGTTTGCTAGGAATGGTTGTATATGATTGTATTTTTTATTGTCGGGGTTTAGGTACTATGTCCCCCCCTTTGTATATTTTCTCAAGTAATATAATTTGGGCGTGAGGGCCTAGCCCCCCAGCTTCGACTAGGTTCCAGCCCTCGTTAAATATTATTTTTTTTAAACATATGTTTTCGTAATAAAAAAGGGCATATTTTGAGCTTTCGCACCGGGCACCCAAAAACTCAGGACCGGCCCTAGAGAAATCAGTAAATGAATCCTATTTTGCTTCATGAGCAGATTCTGTCTCTTCATCCATCTGCTTAAGTATTTGTTCATGTTATTTATCAAGTGGATATAAATCTTCTTTTATCAACTTCAATTACTTGATCCGTAAGATACTATATCATATTTTGGCAAGTGTTGATGATTCTGTCATGATTGTATAAGAGCGTAGCCTACATATTGAATACTCTTCTGATATGCAGCATATGCTCTCTTCTTTCTCCCTTTATCCTTGACCACATCTTTTGCCATTAGTTCTGATATCACTATCAAGTTTCATGATACTAACCATTGTTGAAGAGGATGAATTTCATGCTCAGATGGTCAGCAAACACTGATCTTATATTTTTCCACCTTTCTATGATGATGCTTACCAATCTGTTATGGCAGCTGTGTTAATTTTAAGTGTATTTCTAGTAAAGTAAATGGAATCACTTGGGAAAAAAAGAGAGAACTGTTCATAACCATGTTTTCCAACACTTTTGGCATTTACTACTTTTGTAAAGAATACAATACATTTAAGTATGAAACTAACCTCACTGGTGATTTTAGTGGAAGGAATTCTATTTCTAGATAATATGTGCTATAACTTCTTGTTTTGGAAAGATCACATGATAATTGTTATGGATTGGATACATAATCATACTCTACAATGGCCTCATATTCTTTTAACGAAATAAAAAAATTACAACAAAAATAATACATAAAATGAGGGGGGAAAAACTCTATATGGGCAATTGCTTTTATAAATAACAGAAAATGAAGGCAACAAGTATCTGGACAATTTGAAGGTGGCATTTGTTGTACGTTATGTTGATACTGCTAGACTTGAATCACAAAAATTATGGCATAAATAAAAAAATTTGTTAGCGTTGGCAGATGCATGTCTCCATTTTCCCTTGTATGTTGGGACCATTTGAAGGTGGCATTTGTTATGCATGGTGTTGATACTGCTAGACACCCCAAATCTCCAAACATTATGGCTTAAATAAAATGATTGGTACCATTGGCGGATGCAAATCTTCTTTTTCTCTCAATTATAAGATTGTAATGTATCCGTTCCAAGCTTCATGATGCTAATAAATTTGTGTAACAGGATTCTTTTGATGGTGCTATTGGTGTTGAAGATAGTACCAGTGATGATGGTACCACTGATGCTGCTGACGATGACACCCCTGATGCCAAGGAAACATCTACTTCATTCATTATGGAAAAACTCCAATCATACAAAGAAGCTTTGGCTAGTAATGATGATACCAAAGCTGCTGAAATAGAGGCTTTCTTAAAAACCATTGAAGATGAGAAAATTGATCTTGAGAGTAAGGTGGTTAAGTTGTCTGAAGAACTGTCAGCAGAGAGGGATCGTACTCTTAGGATTAGTGCAGACTTTGACAATTTTCGTAAGAGGACCGAGAGGGAACGCCTTTCGCTGGTAACAAATGCTCAAGGAGAAGTTGTGGAGAGATTGTTGCAAGTTTTGGATAATTTTGAGAGAGCTAAAACTCAAATTAAGGTGCAGACTGAGGGAGAGGAAAAAATAAATAACAGCTATCAGAGCATATATAAGCAATTAGTGGAAATCCTAGGATCACTTGGTGTCGTTCCTGTGGAGACGGTTGGGAATCCTTTTGATCCATTGGTGAGTTATCTAGTTATATGTTTAAGTATGCATGAAAAACTTGCTTCCTTGCCGAAAAAAGAAAATGAAATTTTTTATTCTTTATATCTGGACTTTCGTGTATTGCTATTAAAGCATAGAAATGGACCATTTAATGAAAAAGACGACGCTTCTTATTCACTTGGATTAGGCGTGTATGTTTGTGATTGTTATGCTGCTTAGTGAAGTTAATAGTGCAGGCTCAGATCCTTGTAAGATTAACCTATTAATAGAGACACTGCTGATGCTGTTAAAAAATTTCTGTACGATATGCTTTGTCCTAATAAACATGGCATCTCTTGTTGGTCAATCATACTGATGTGGGATGAATCTATATTTTAGTTAAATTGTTGCAATGATTGTCCTATTTATTACTCACTTAATGCAGCTGAAACCCCGAGTTGGCTCGAAATTCAGTCTGAGAACTTGATGAAATTCCTCGAAAACTTATTCAAGTATATTCAAGTTTTGTGAAGACCTGGATATGCTTTTAACTCGAACTAAGTCTGGATTGATTTGAGCCAACTGGGTGAGTTTTACTAAGGTACAGTGTAAATTAACAAAACTTCTTGTGTAATGAAATACCTACAGCATCAGCTTAACTAGATGAAAGCTTCATTTTTCTGTGCATGTTTGCATGCCATAGAGTGTCAAAACTAGGTGCCCCTATTAAGTTGTCTCCAAGTCTTCTTAGATGATAATATGATTAAGGCAATTCTCTGATGAAATTCCATGTAACAGCTGCATGAAGCAATTATGCGTGAGGATTCCACAGAATTTGAAGAAGGCGTGGTTATTGAAGAATTCCGCAAGGGGTTCAAACTCGGCGACAGGCTCCTACGTCCATCAATGGTGAAGGTATCGGCCGGTCCAGGACCTGCAAAACCAAAAGAAGTACAACCATTAGAAGGAGATGCCGCCGTAGGTGAAACCACAGGGAGCAGCATAGCAGAAGTTGAAGCAGAGTCTTCTTGAAGAACAAAAATACACAAACCCAGACTCAGTTTTGTAAAGGAAGCAGCCATGATAATGTTACAGTTTTGCTTGTAGGATTAAATGATTATTGTTATTGTTTGTTTCAACAGGAGGAATTCATAATGGCTTGAAGGACTAGCATTTACTTGGGAAGGAAGATTTTAGTCTTTATTTTATCATTTGTGTGTGTTGTTGTGCACTTGGACCCATGTTTTGCCCTGAGCTATATATTACTTCGACAGCTTATTGATAAATTTTGTTTCCAATAGGGATGTAATCGAGCTGAGTACTGGTTGTTCGAGTTTAGCTCGATTATTATTTATATGATTTCGAGCTCGGTTCGAGTTTGAATTGAATTTTAAATATGTTGTTCGAGATCAATTTGTCAAGAAAATAATGGTATCGAGTTCGACTCGAATTCGATTATTAAACGATCTTGAATTCGATTTTTAGAATTTTTTTTATTTACTTATTCAAATTTTAAATAATTCACTAAAAAAATCAAATGTTTGTGACACATATACACATACATATTATAATATCGAATCGAGTTGTGTTTATAAGATTCGAGTAGAATTTATTTTGAATAGTGTTTGTAAGTTAAAAATAAATTGAGACGAATTTTCGTGAGTTGGTTTTGTTTAATAATCGACTATTATTTTCGAGTTGAGATAATTTATTTATTAAATAAATTGCTCTCGAATCAAATCAAATACGAATCCAAATCGAGCTGACCAAACAGTTGGATTCATTTACATCCCTATTTCCAAATGCTTGTTTTCATTTTGTTGTAATATATAAATGATTAGTATTTTTGTGAATTTGATACGTGTTTCGCAGCTTGTCTTGAAAGTTGAAACTATCATTTGAAAAGTAATAATATTACGGCCACAAACATTTTTTTTGTTTTAAATTATTAGAAATCCGCCGTCAAATTATTTCTTTCGGGTTTAAACGAATTAGATAAATGTTCTGATTATCTCGGGTTCTTACAAAAAACGCATTCTTTGGATTCGAACTAATAATCTGAAGGTGAGATCATGAACTCTACACTACCAAAATGTCATAAAATGATTAGATGAATGAAAAAAAAAATATATATATATATATATATATATATAAACAATTATGCGATCATTTAATTAATTTTGTATAAAATAATTGGTAGATGTATCATTATTTAATACTTTACATCTACCCTAAGTACTAAGTAGAAGAGAAATTAAAATTACTCAAAAAAAGACGTGATAGTTTAAGAATAGATTTAAAAATTATATAAACTTTCATAAATTGGAATATTTAGAGGTTGATAAGGATGTGTCCCACTGTCACCGTCAATCATTAATTTTACTCAATAGGATTCACATGAAACATTCAAGAAACATTGTGGTCCAACTGTCAATTGACTTTTTTTATAAGTAATTATTGTAAAATAAATCTTGGTATATGAAAAAAATACCACAACATTTGTCCAATAATTGAATAAAATTGATGCATATTTGTGCACTTTTGTCAATATTATTTTCATTTGTAATGGAGAGTGCTATATAGCTTTTGTTCAGTGGCATAACTAAAGCGATGTTTAAAAAATTGTCTTTAAAACCCATTCCAACAAAATAAAAAATAAATAAAAAACTAATGGAATAATTTTGATTGCCTTGTTGAAAGGAAGAGCATGCACCCAACCATTTTGTTTGTGCAATTCACAAATAGTGATAATAGTATTTACTTTTATTTATTATTATTTTTTGAAATAATTTATTTGTATGGTTTTTTTTATTTTTTATTTTTTATTTTTAAAAGTAGGGGAGTTGGTAAAGATGAATTTTTTTTTTTTTTTATCACTAAACTGATAACTAAATACAACTATCTAAAAACCATCCGAATATGTTCATTCAAGGCATAGGGTTAATCTCAATTAAATGTGAGATAATTACAGACTCATATAAGTAAGATTAGAGAAGGATGAATAACTAAAAACATGAGGGAAATTGAATAAAAACATTAGAAGAACAGTCACCAAGACCCCCCAAGGTATGTTTAAATGTACATATA